>JAPEBW010000230.1:0-70643 GCA_027405785.1 Ophiocordyceps robertsii
AAACTTAAAAGCAAACGAAGCTTTTAGAAAAATTAAAGGATTACTTGTTAAAGAACTTATATTAAATACTTATAATATAAAGAAGCCGTTAAAATTAAAAACGGATGCTTCTAATTTTACATTAAGCGCGTAGCTAAGTTAGCGTAATAAAAACAATATTCTTAAACCGATAGCTTTTTATTCGAAGAAGCTAGTAAGTATAGAGATTTATTATCCTATTTACGATAAAGAATTCTTAGCTATTATATACGCTTTTAATAAATTTCGGCATTATATTTTAAGAAATAAATATAAACTTAAGGTTTATATAAATTATAAGAATATTAGTTATTTTACTACGACGTAGTAGTTAAATGCTAGGTAAATAAGATAGGCTAAATTCCTTTTAGAATTTAATTATAAGATTATTTATAAGAAAGGTTTTAAGAATAACCGAGCTAATACTATTAGCCGACGACTAGACCTTCACGATAAAAAAGAGCCTTATAAAGAGACCTTATTATTTCTAAATAATAATAATAATTTAGAGTTAAAGACGTTATATATACTATTTAACGTATAAGGAGATCTTACTACTTTAGAATTACTTAAGAATTCTTATAAGAACTTAGATAAGAAAAGATATAAGAATCTTAAGTAAGAAGGAAAAATAGCGTTTTATAAGAATAAGCTATTCCTTACTTTAAAGACTAAGAAAACAGTTATAACGGATTTTTATTCGCACTTATTATATAGATATTAAGGTATTACGAAAACCTATAATAGAATTAAAAACTATTATAATACTTATAACCTTTATAAGAAAATCTAAGGAGTTATTAAGTTATGCGACGTATATAATAAAAGCAAGGCTATACGATATAAGTCTTATAGTAACTTAATTCCTTTAAAAGTTCCTTTAAGACCTTAAGACTTTATAGCCTTAGACTTTATTATAAAATTACTAAAGTCTATAGATCTTATAACTAGTATAGAATACGATTTTATTTTAGTTATAATTAATCGTCTTATAAAATACGGCTATTTTATTCTAACGTATAAAGCTATAGACGTAGAAAAGTTATCTTATACTTTTATAAGATATATTATAGCTAATCGAGGACTTCCGAGTTCGATTATTTTAGATAGGGATTAGAAATTTATTTCGAATTTCTAGTAAGGCTTAACGTAAGCCTTAAGTATAAAGTATAAATTATCTATTGCTTTTTACTCTATTATAAATAGAATAATAAAACGATTAAATTAAACGCTTAAGTAATACCTTAAAAGCTATGTAAATTATTAATAGGATAATTAGCTTTTTAAATTGCCTATAGTATAGTTAGCGTATAATACCTCTTATTTTAAGCCTATTAAGAATACTCCGGTATTCGCGAATTATATATTACGGAGTAAGTAAAGGCTAGTATATAGGTGCCGTCCGTAGTATTATAATAACAAGCTATAAAGAGCCTGCCTATATACGGCGGGTCTATGTCTATATATACAGACCCGGCCCTCCTTATATAACAAGGCTTAAGCTATAGCCTAAGTCCCTATAACCCTATAAGTTAAAGACTTTAATATAATGCCCCCGCTTTTTATACCGCGCTATATAGTTCGGAGCTATTATAAAGGGCCACTAGCTATTATAAAGTGCTGCCCGGTCCGCGGCCCGGCTAGCGCTAAACTCGTATTATAATAAGTAAGGCCGCATAATAGCGGGTTTAATAGCCCTACCCGCCGCCGCCGCCCGCCCTTACTAAGGCGGCCACCTATTAAGAGGCCCGTCCGCCTATTAAGCGGGCACCTTATCCGCCCTTAATACCCCGGCGGCGTATTAAGCGGCCTGCCCGTCGTTGCGGTATTCCGCGCCTTAAGCCGAGAACTAAAAGGTATAAATACCCCGTCCCTCCGCCTTTAACCCTCCCTTCCTTCCTCTTCCTCTTAGGCTAGCAATAATAGTAGTAGCAGCAGCAGCAGTAATAGCGGCAGTAATAATAATAGCAATAATAATACTATAAGTGTCGCCCTCCGGTATGCGGAGTGAATACCTTTAAGCTAACCCTCGCAGAAACAATATATCGTCTATATCGTCGGTGCTTATATCGGAGCTCCTTAACGACATCGACCTTAAGTGCCGCACCCGTGCCGCTACCGCCGCCCGCATCGCCGCCGCCTTTTTAGCTACGCTCGCGCCGACGATACCCCTACGGGTAACCACGCTATCGCCGGCCCCCGCAACTCCACCTTACGGCAGCCCCCTTACCACCCCCGGGACCGCTAGGTTAAGCGCTATAAGTCCGCTCCCCTAGGTGCGCTATCCTTATACTAACCTCATAACTTAATATAAGCGGTAAGTATTACCCGGCGCCGCCTATAACGAGTCTTATATACGCTGCCTATCGGGCGGCTACGCTTACCGTAAGTAGGCGGGTCGCCTTAGCGGTAGCTACTTCGCCTACGCCCGTGCCGGCCGCGCTTATAAGGCGGCTCCGGCCGTCCTTACTACTACTAAGACGGCTTAAAAGGCCGACCCCGGCAGCAAAGCGGCTAAGGCGTAACTAAAAGCCGCCGGCGCCGCTTACTATTACCTACGCTCGCTTAAGCGGATAGGCTATATGCTTAAGTAAGTCCCCCCCCCCCCTTCCTTTCCTCCCCCCTTACTGCTCTTACTATAGCGACTAGCGCTAACTACTCTTAGCTAAGAATACCGCCTTCGTAGCGCTATCGGCGGTGCCCTTATCCGTCCCCGCCGCCCCCGTCCCGGCCGTCCGCACTACCTATAGTGGCGCCGCCGCCGCCGCCTTTAACCTATTCGCCGCCGCCGCCGCTTAGATGTCCGGGCTAGAGGGCCGTCTCCGCGCCTTAAAGGCCGCCGCCGCCGCCCTTAAGGAGGAGGAGGATAAAGACGATAATAAGGAAGAGACTAAAGATAAGGACGAGTAGCATAGGCTTTAAGCGCCCGGGCTAGGCGGCCTTAAATAGAACTCCTCTTTTTCTCCTACTCCGTAAGACGCTATAAGTAATAAAAAGGCTAGCGTTGCCCCCCGTTTCCGCTTAAGGAAAAGCTACTAATCGCTAGGCCCGTCGTTCTTATCTATTAAGCTATAAAGGGCTTTAAACTTATTTAAAGCGTTAGCGCCCGTAAGCTCCTATACGGGCTTTTAGGTTAGGTTTAGGTAGCTACGCTACTTAACGAGCACCTCCCGCCGCTTGCCCTTACCTACCTTCCTTTAACGGGCTACCCTTACCTCCTTAATTGCGAATTCCTCTTCCCCCTTAACTAAGATTGCGGGGGGCTAAGGGTCCGCAACCGCTTAACCGGGTAAGGGGTCTTAAGCCGCCCGGCGTAATAAGTCTACGTTAATCTTATTATATATCCTTAAAGGCAACCCCTTAAGCTCTACGACTTATAGGCTAATAACTCTCCGCACTATAAACTTCGCATATAGCTAGTTAAGCTTCTTTTTTAAGCGGCCGGATTAGTAATTACGGAGGTTTAACTAAACCTTATCTCTTAATGCGAAACTCTTTACCGGAGACCTAGACTTATTAGCATGCCGCTCTTAGTCCTACGCGGCCGCCGCTATTGCCGATTAGCAATAGTCCGTAGTCTCCTTAAGTTTTTAAACGAAGCGAGTAGCCCGAGCCTTTAGCGAGGCGGCTAGGTGCTCTTCCGCTGCTATATTCGCTGCTTAAGGTATTAAGGAGGGGGGTTCGAAGCCGTGTAGCGCGAAGAAAGGGGATATCCCGATAGACGCTTAAGGCCTGCTATTTAAGGCAAGCTACGCGGCCGGGAGCTAACGGTCTTAGTCCGCTTAGTTCCGTGCTACTACGGCCCGTAAGTAGGCCTAAGCCTCTTAATTAACGCGTTCCGGGCCCCCGTCGGTCTGTGGGTAATACGCGGAGCTAAGCAGCTAGGTAACTTAAAGCAGCTTATAGAGGTGCTGCTAAAAGCGCCCCGTTTAGTTAGAGCCCTTGTCGCTCGTAATTAAGGCCGGCTAGCTATGCATCCGCGCTTAGCACTAAAGGAAACGTTCTATATATACCTCCGCTTCTATAAAAGGTATTAGTTTAAGCACTACTTCCTTACTAAGGCGGTCCTTAATAACCTATATATAGCGATTCCCCCTCGATATAAGCGGAAGATCCGTTATAAAATCTATCTAAATATATATTTAGAACCGGTTTAGGATCGGCAGCTGCTTTAAGAGCCCTTTATAGAGCGCCCGCTAGATCTTTATACGGCCGCAGATATTATAGTTACGGAGGAAGCGGCGCACGTAGTGCTATATAAAGGGCTAATAAAAGTCCCTTGCGAGCCTTATTACCGTGCCTTGCCGGCCGGGGTGGCCGATAATACTAAAGTCGTAGATTAGCTATACTAGCTTCCCCCGGAGCTCGTTCCTTAGCTTATCCTCCGGCGGGGCGTCCCTCTTATCGGCTTTTATTATATAAGGGGCGCCCGGTACCTATAACCTACCCCTTTAACGGAGGTGCCCCCTCGGGTTAATATAGTAGTCCGCTACCTATACCTTTAATCGTAGCTTTAGATCTAAAGAACGTGCGCCGGACTTTACGGCGCGCCGCACGCTTTCGTACGTGCGGTCCTAGGAAGCTAGCCTATCCTAAAGACGCTAAAAGCCCTTATCTTAGAAGATCCTCGCTGCTCGGGCGCCCGGGCCTACCTAGCCCCCCGAACCTAGCGCTTAAGGAGGTGCCGGTAAGGAGGGTAGGATATCCGCCTCTAACGTAGCGGGCGGGTTTACCTTATTAGCCGAGGGGGTCGAAGGCTCCTTAACGAGGGCACTAAACGGGGGGGTCGAAGGTTCCTTAATAAGGGAGACCCTAATATACGTGCGTAACGCCGCTTGCGGAATAAGCTATAAGTCCCGCGCCTTAACATCCGCGTCTATAGTGCGGTCTTAATCCCGCTAGGAAAGCGCGTCTAGGACGGCGGAGTCCCGACCCGGCCTATACTTAATCTAAAAGTTAAAGCGGGATAGGTACTCGGCCTAACGGGCCTGCCGCTCGGAGAGGTGCTAGCGGGTTATAAAATACTCGAGGTTCCGGTAGTCTATAAGGACTTCGAAGCTCTTATAACTACGGAGCTCCGCTTACTATTGCTTAAGGCAGCTAATAATAGCGAGCATCTCTTTATCGTAAATAGCGTAGTTCCTTTCCGCCGGGGTTAGCTTCCTTAAGTAGAAGGCTATAGGCTGCTTCCGCCTTTTTACTTCCTACGAGAGCGTGCCTTTAAGCGCCTAGCCGCTATAGTCCGCTTTTACTATAATAGTGCGGTTAAAATCCTATTAAAGCAGCACCGGGGCCTGCGAAAATAGGTCCTTAAGCGTGCGGAACGCACCCTCCTATACGGGTCCTTAACGGAAGGCTACCTTCTTCCTTATAATCTCGTTTAATAGCGTAATGATTTTAAAAAACCCCCGGATAAATATACGGTAGTAATTAGCGAAGCCTAAGAAGCTCCGCACGCTAGTCTACGTTATTAAGGCATCTTAGTCCCGAATCGCCTATATCTTAACGGGGTCCGCTTAAATCCCCGCGCCGGCGTAGATTATAAACCTAAAGTATTTTACCCGCTTAACCCCGAACTCGCACTTATCCGGATTAAGGTATAAGCCGTATAGGTGGAGGCGGTCTAAGACCTTCCGCACTTTCTATATATAGTCCTTATACAAGCCGCTACTATAGATAAGAATATTATCGATATAAGCGGAGGCGAACTCGTCGAGGAAGTCTTAAAGGACGTTATTAATATAACGTTAGAAGGTGGCCGGGGCCCCGGTAAGACTAAAAGGGGTTACTAGCCACTTAAATAGGCTATAATAGGTGCGGAAGGCCGTCTTTTACTCCTTACCCTTCGCAATCCGCACCTTATAAAACGCCTATATAACGTTAAGCTTAGTAAACCACTTCGCTTTAAATAGGTTGCGGAGCGTGTTAGAGATTAGCGGGAGCGGGTAACGGTCCGGCCGCGTAATCGCGTTAAGGGCCCGATAGTTATAGTAAAAGCGGATTCCGCCCCTTAGTTTCCGGATAAAGAGCACCGGGGCGCCTACCTCGGAGCTGCTCGCCTAGATAAACCCCTTATTTAATAAGTCCTAAAAGGTCTTTTTTAGCACTAATAACTCGGCCCGTAATATGCTATATAGCGGCTTAAAGGGCGCGGGGAACTCCCTTCCTCGCTTATCCGTGCGGATAGGGATCTTATAGTTAACTCCTAGCTTATAGGGGTTAAGCTTATTAGCCTCGTGCTTTATAAAGAGCGGCAATAAGTCGTAGAAGCGCTATAAGATAACCCTCCGTAAGTCCGCCGGCGATTTTAGCGTCTTAGTCTTTAAGGCCTTATCAATATCCGTAAGGCTTATAGCGTAGATCGCCGCGTTAGCGGCGGCCTTGCCCTCTTAGCGTGCGAGCCGTTTAACCGTGCCTACGAAGACTAAGGCAAGCACTTTAAAGGCGTTAGCTAGCCTTAGCATAGCCCCCGTCTCTTCGGAGGTGCCGTTAACGTAGCGTAGCTATATCTCCGCTAGGCCGAACTATAGCCTCTTTTAGTGCGGAACTAAGAAGGACTGCGTATATATAAGCTAAGGCTTCCTTAAGATTAAAGGGAATTTAAGCTCCGGGATTACGTATACTACGATAAGCCTTAAGCAGCCGGCTACCTCCGTAGCTAGCTAAGTAATACCTTTAATCTCCGCACCCTCTATTATACTTAAGGCGCCTTTTACCCGGCGCGGGGTAATCCTTTTAATAGGCACTCGTATCTAACGTGCGAACGCCTTATCCACTACGGCGTAGCACTAGTATCCCTTATCTATAAGAGCGGTAAGAGACTTAAACTAATTAAGCATAACCTATATTAAAGTAGGATCCTCTTCTATATAGGCTACTAGCTCCTGCTTTGCCTATGCTAACGACTGCGGCTCCGGGGCCTGTCTTTGCCCCGGAGCTATTCTTTTCCCTCCGCCTCGTAAGGGGCGGGGTCCTTATTATCCGAGGCGAGCTAAGGTAGCATATCGACCGCTAAAGAGCGGATTCCTACGGAAGGACGCTTCGCCGGCTTATATAAGCACTTCGTAGCGAAGTAGGAGCCCGCTCCGCAGCGTAAGCATCGGCCGTCGGCACGTCGTTTCTAAATCTTATTGCTAGAGACCTATTTAGCCCGCTGCTAAGAGGACTAGCCCGCCGGCATAAAAGAGGTTAGGGTAGTGGATACCTTCTTTAAGCGCTTTACGCGGTTAGTCTTTATTGCGGTTATAAGGGTATCGCTATTAACGTTAACGGTAGGCGTATCTTATAGGAGGGGGGTAACCCCGTCCCCGCTATATAAAGTGCGCTTCCGTAACTTTTAAAAGCGAGGCGTTTATTTATAGCCCTAAGCTACTTTTATAAGGCGGCTAATATACTCGCTATATATAGAAAGCATAATAATAAGGATAAGAAGCTCGCGGAGCGCTAGGGTGATTAAGTTCCGTAGCTATATTAGCTTCGCGCTATCTTCTTATATTGTGGTACCCGCCGCCCGGAAGAGGGTCTCCTTAAACTTAGGGAGGAACTCCTTAAAAGACTATCCGTCCCTTTATCTAAGGGTGCGCAGCCTATCCTACGCCTTTTCTTATTCCTATATATTACTAAACGCGTGGATAAGGTGCTAAAAAAAGTCCTAAGGGTCCCGGGAGCTATTATAGCCCCCTTTTTCCTAAAAGCCCGCGATCCTCCGCATTTAAGGCTCCGGTAGCGTATATAAGAGCGCATACTAAACGGCGCTCCGGCCGCTATTAAGGCCGCATTCCTCGTTAGTATAGTATTTCGCTTGCAGCCGGCTAAGGAAGAAGTAGAAGCTCTCCGGCTTCCCGTCTTATATCGGCTATAAGAGCGGCTTCCGCACCGTAGTGATCGTAGGCGCCGTTCCTAGCGCGGCTAAAGCTATAAGGGTTAAAATAGGCTTTATAGTCGGCCCCCTTAGTGCGGCGAGGAAGTTATCCCTTTAGCCGGCCGACGCACCCTTTAACGCCTCTAAGGCGTTCCGCAACGACTCTATAATAGCGTCGTCCCGCTCCGCTTAAGGCGGAGCTCCCGCTATTATACCGTCGAACAAGTCTATAATTAATAGCTTATACTATTATAGAGTAGGCAGAGGCTAGTATATAGGTGCCGTCCGTAGTATTATAATAATAAGCTATAAAGAGCCTGCCTATATACGGCGGGTCCGTGTCTATATATGCGGACCCGGCCCTCCTTACGTAACAAGGCTTAAGCTGTAGCTTAAGTCCTTATAACCCTATAAGTTAAAGACTTTAACACTAAGTATAAAGTAGCTAGCTATACTTTTAAGAATAAATAAGCTTTTTACTATTTCTAAACCTTTATATACGTTTATATATAGTAATTAGTTTATTATACCGGCTTAATTAGCGGTAATTAGTTTATAGTACTAGCTTTAACCGGCGGTAATTAGTTTATAATACTAGCCTTAACTAGCGGTAATTAGTCCGCGCTTTATCCCCTTATCCTTATACTATAAAGTATAATAAATAGTAGCAATTCTTACCTATTTAAACGGAAATCCCTTAAATATCCGCTAAGCTAAGAGCGACTATATCGCACGATTAAGTACTTATCTTATAAGAAGTTAAATACTAAACGATATTTTCTTTAGTAAGAAGCTCTTATTAGCCTTTAAGTTTAACCTTAATAATAAGTACCTTTTCCTTAACGCGCTCGTAATAAAACTTTAAGATAAGTAAGCCGTAAAAGCGAAAAAGGCCGCGGCCTACTAAGCATACCGGTTTAATAATCTCCCTTACCCCTTTTTAAGGTACTATACCGCGATAGCTTATAAAGCTAAATAAGACGTAAAACGAGTCCCGCTTAGCTAAGCTAAGACTACTACCTTTTAAGAGGCAATCTGCTTTTAAAATACTAATAAAAAATAAACTATAAAACGATAAAATCTATATAACTAAGTAAACTAAATTCGGTATTACTTAAATAAATCGATTATCTTTTAAATAAAAGAAGTAAAGATAAGCTAACCTTAAAACTATTTAGCTCCCCGCTTACTAAATACCCTTTAGATTAAGCTTATAATAAAGTTACTCTTTTTTTAAGATAATAAGATTAGCGGATATTTCTACCGCATACTACTAATAGAATTTAGCCTAAAGGCTTTAATTAAAAATCCGCCTTAAAGGATACCCGGCAGTTTCTTAGTTTAGTATTACCGTTTAGCCTTATCCGCTATAGCCGCGCTAATTAAGGCATTTTCGGGACTCTCGATTAATAAAAACAAGCCTCCTATACTAAGGGCCTTATAGCGCACCGGATTTTAAAACGCGTATAAAATAAAAGGTTAAGCACTTAGCGAGAGTATTAAGACTAAGACTTTAATAATAAGCGATAAGAACGCGGTAAGCAATACCCTTAGTAGGCTAAACCTATCTATACTAAGCGCGTAGATACTAAGACTAAGTATAGCCTTAAGCCCCCTAGTAAGAATAGTAGTAATATCGAACGAATAATTCCTTAGTCTCTTTTAAGTACTAAGAAAAAAAGACGCGCTTATTAAGCCTTAGGAAAAACCTTAACTATAAGCCGAGGACGTAAGGAGATTTAACTTATTAAGACCTTTAAAAGCATCCTTCGATAAAGTCTAAGAAGATAATAAGGCTAGTACGTTTTAAGGAGTAGACCGTTTTATTAACTTTATCCGCTAAAACGCTAATAAAAGCGAGGCCTATGCGGACGAATTAGCTATTTAATTGCCCTTTTTCTTTTAAGGAAGTATAGCGGAATAGTATTTTAAGGACCTTTTAAAACTATAATAAGAAGAACTTAGCGAGCTTAGCGTTAAACTAAGCTAATAAATATCCGCCTTATGAAAATAGTTTAAAATCCGCTTAAATATAGCAATATAAGCACTTAATAAAGACTACTTTACTATTAAAGATATAGTAGTAAGATCCGACTTTAAGTCTTAGATATCGCGCTTATAATATAAAGCTAAGGCCGCGCTTTATTAGCTAGACTACTTAATTATAGTAATTTACTAAAAGCTAGATATTTACTTATAAGAATCCTTATAACGCTTAGTAAGGAACGAGAATATTAATAGATAAATTAATAAAGACGAGGAAATTCTTCTTTAGCTATAAGTTAAATATACTTAAGGATCTTAAAAGTACTTCTTAGCGCGAAAGAAATAAGTCTAACTTATAAAAAAGTAAGGGCTAACTAGTTATACCTTATATATACTTAAAGAATAGTTTAAAATACCCCGGCTATCTATTAAAGGCTTGCTAGGACTAAAGGTTATATTTTTAAACCGCTTAGTAAAGATAGATATACTTTAAGCCTTATAGCGCTCGCTAAGTTAAGGAAAAAACCCGCCCGAATAGCTAAGAATATAAGTTAAGGTCCTTTAGCTTAAGAGAGAAGGGACCTTTAAGACTATATACTTACTAACGCTAAAGCTAAAACGGGTATACTTTATAACCGAGAAAGGAACTATAGTAAAGACCGACGACTATTTAAAAGATAAAGAGTATAATACGGAAGGAGCTTAGTTAGATATTAACAAAAGCTTAAAGGAAACCGCAATCTATATTATAATAGACTTAGTATAAGAGGCCGATAAAGCATGCGGATTTTATAGTAAAGCATTCTCCTTAAAGAATAAGCTTTACTAATACGTTAAAGATAAACACCCCCTTAATCTTAATTAAGATATTGCTATATAAAGACGTAGCTTAGTATAATAAGTAGTTATTCGGAAGCTATAAAGCGTTTAAATAGTTAAGGCTTCCTTTAATATCTAGCTATTAAACCTTTTTAAGCTATTACGATTTACTTACGCACGCTTACTAGTCTATAAAAAAGAAGGGCCTAAGATAAGTATTAAAGCCTATATAGATACCGGGGTAGACTAAAGCCTTATTTAAGCTAACTTAGTAAAGACCTTTTAAGACGTAACTATAAACTCTTCTTAACGAATTCCTATCTAAGAAGTAAGAAGAATAGCTACTATTAGATAAGCGGAATTTACCGCTTATATACTAAGAAGGCTAAATAGTAGCCTCGCGGTTATAAAGGTAAGGATCGACGCTTAAATAGTAAAACGCTTAGCGGCTAATATATTACTCGGCTAAGACTTTTTAATTCCTTACTTAAAGGACCTTATTAACTCTATATTAGTCTTATAAATCGGGGCCTATAAAGGGATTAAAGCCGAAGTTAAAATAGTCCGGCTAAGACTAGCGATATATAAATAGGTAATTTACTTAGTTACTATAACGATTTTAGCTAGTTCTAGCTACGCCCTACCTATATAGGTCTAGGCGCCGCTATTAAGGCGTAATATAATATTTTTCCTTAATAACCTTAAGCTCGCCCGAATAATAATATAGAATTATACGAGCTTTATAGCGATAAACTATTTTAAGGAACTACTAGTACTCCGCTAAGGCTAAAAGGTAAGGATAGTTTTAGACCTTAATAAGTAGTTTTAGCTATATAAAAAAGTTAACGCTATTGCTCCCTTAGTAGAAGCCCTTATAGAAAATCCGGATAGAATAAACCCCGCTAAAGACTTCTTATAAAAAGATCTTACTATAAACTATAAACTCGGAATTAGCCGAACTAAGGACTTACCCGAACTTACTACCGATAAGGGCGTTTAAATCTACGCTAAAGACTTAAAATACGCATTAAAAGTTTAAGATATCCTTTAATCGTTTCCCCGCCTTTTAAAAGATAAAGGAGTAGTATATATAGACGAATCCGAATATATACGTATTCCTTTAATAAAAGGATAGTAATACTAATAAGTCGTATTAAGATTATATTTATTAAGCGATAAAGATAAGAAGGTAGTAGATATAATATTTAGCTAGCTAACTATATAAGGCCGATTAAAATAAGTCTATAGGCTAACCTTATTCGCGGCGCTAGTATTTATAGTATAAAAGACGGTAAATAAAAAAGAGAAGGGATTAGTAGTCGTAGACTTATAGGGGATTAACGCTATTATTACCTTAAACGTATACTTAATACCTCTTTAAAGCAATATAATTAAACGCTTTTAAGGAAAAGAATTTTTTAGTATAGTAAACGTATAATCGGTTTTCTATTAGTTCTTAGTCTACTAAGACTACTAAGAAAGGTTTATAGTTATAAGCTATCGCGGGCTAAAAAGATTATTAGTAATACTTATAGGCTTTAAGAACTCCCCGGCATACGTTTAAAGGTTTATTAATAACGTCCTCCGTAGATATTAAGAATACGCGGCGGCCTATATCGACGATATTATTATCTACTTTAATACGGCCGAAGAATACCTTTAATATTTAAAGGCTATATTCCGCGCCTTTTACGACTATAATATTACCTTATCTAAACTAAAGTCTTTCTTAGCGTACTTATTTATATAGCTCCTTAGATTTAAGGTAGACGCTATTAGCTTAATAAATATAAACGAATACGTACGAGCCTTAAAGGATATCGCGTTCTTAAAAAACCTTTAATAGCTTAAGAAATAAATCGGCCTTATTAAGTAGCTACGCTATATAGTCCTATATTTCGCTAAGGAAGTTAACGTTTTATAAAAACAAAAGATAAAGCTACTTTAAGTAAGATAGGAAGAAGGAGTCCCCTTAAGGGGCTAAGGACGGGCTCGATATACCGCAAAAGCCGCTTTTTAGCTTACTTTAGAAGAAAAAGAGGCCTTCGCGATTTTAACTAAAAACCTTATTAAGCCTTAAACGATTTACTACTTCGACCCCGCCCGATAACTATTTATTTAAATCGATATATCCCGAGAATATAAAGTAGCGGCTATAGCTTTTTACTTAAAAGAAGGTATAAAATAGGATAAAAAGACGCTACTAGCCCGGACTAAGGTCTAGCTTATTATCTACTTAAGCCGCGCCTTTTAAGGCGGAGAACCTTAATACTAGCCTATAAAACTTAAAGTAGCCGGTTTAGTATAAGCAGTATATAAGCTATATACTATAGTACTATCTATAAGAACGCTATAAGTAGTTATCTTTACCGATTATATAAGTACCTACGGAATCGTATATTAAAAATCCTTATTCTTTACTAGTATAAAATCTAATAATAAGCTAGTCTTTATATCTTAATACGTAAGCTAATTCCCGCTTAAGGTATGCTATATCCTAAGCATTAAAAACGTCGTGCTAGACGCGCTTTTACGTCTACCGCACTAAAATAATAGGCCGGTATCCTTAAACTAAGAAAGGGAATTAAAACGTATTTAAGAAAACGAGATAACGGACCGCGTATTTCTTTATTTAAAAGCATTAATTAAATTACCGCTCCGCTAGAAAATAATCGATGGATATATAAAAGATATATAGTAAGTAAAAATTATAGCGTAGCTTAGCGATAAGGATAAGGTCCCCGGACTTTTATTCCTTTAGTTATAAGGGTTGCTATACTTTATAGAGAACGACGGACGCCGGAAACTATATATCCTTAAGACTTACGCTAAGGAGATCGTCGAAGATACCTACGCTAAATACTTTTATAGCGGCCACACGCGTATATAGTAAGACTTATTTAAAAGCTTCTCGATCCTACGGCTTAGTAAATATATAAATAAGGTCGTAGACGGCTATAATGCTTATTACTATAACTAAACCGACTAAGGCAAGACGCTAAGATAGCTTATCCCGATTTAAAGCCCGCCGGTTTTATACTATATAATAGCAATAGACTTTATTACTAAGCTCTTAGTAGTTTAAGCTTAACAATCCTTATAAAAAGATCCTATAAAGAACTTCTTTAATACCTTATTAACTATAACCGATAAATTCTTAAAAATATATCTCCTTATCTTAAGCAATAACTAGTTTATAGCGGAAGACTAAGTATAAGCGTTATATACCGAACTACTCCGCGCTAACTAAGAGATTTTAAAGGGGATAATCTTTAATTAAGATATAAAATTTACCTTAGCATTTTAGCAGACCTTATAGCAAGCCTTTAGATCGAAGCTTTTTATATCTACCGCTTAATACCCTTAAACTAATAGCTTATTAAAAAGGCGAAACTAAACTATAAAAATCGCGCTACGATTCTTTACCGCTAATTTCCTAGACCTATGCTAAACTAATACGCTAGTCGCCCTTTAGCTTAGCCTTAATAATTCTTTCTCCTTAGTAATTTACGCGGCCTTTAGTAAGCTTATTATAAAAATAAAAATAGATAACGGCCTTTAGTTTTTTAGTAATTACTTATACTTATAAAACTAAGAAGTCTTATAAAAAGAAGCTAAGTTAGCTATCGCTTACGCTTAGGCCGCTATAAAGAATAAATATAATAAGAAACACCGCCCGCTAAAATTTAAGCCTAGCGATTAAGTTTAGCTATAGCTTAATAAAGGCTACTATATTACGGATAGTAAACTAATAAAGCTTTAAGAAAGACGTACTAAGCCGTTTAAGGTTACCGCTAAAGTAAGATAGCTTATATACCGGTTAGATATAAAAAGGTCCTTTAATATTTATCCGGTCGTTTTAGTAGTATAACTACGCTTAGCGGATAAGCTAGCTATACGCTTAAGACTAGTTTAAGATAAAGGGATACCTTACTTAAATAAGTAAAAAGTAAAACGAATTTTATAAAGCTATATAATAAAGAAAGGCGGCGGAAAGCTAAAGAAAGAGTTCCTTATAGCTTAAAAAGGCTAGCTAAGTAGCTATAACTTATAGGTAAACGAAAAAGCGGTCTTCTTACCGAAAATCGTAAAAGTCTTTAAAAAAGCATAAAAGGAGTTAGCTACTTAAGTAGTTCGGACGAGAGCATAATACGCGGCCTTTATAACTTAATACGAAACTCTTTAACTAAGAGAATTAAGCGGTTAGGCCTAAGTATAAGACCTAAAAGCGACTATAAGTTATAAGAAACTATAACTTACTATACTTAAGGTAATTAGTTATTTTAATAATAATATACCGCTATTTACCTTAAGTAATAAGGCCTTTTTAGCCTTATAGCATACTTATTTAAATTCTCTCCGCCGCCCGCCCTCTCTCCTTTCCTTTCTTTTTTCTATAACTATATTTCCCTTTACCGCCGGCTATAGCCCGCCGCACCTTACTTACTCCTATATATATAACCTTCTTTACCTTAAGCCTACGATCTTTATACTCCTATTTTAAGTCCTTTTATCGTTTAACGTCTCCTATAGCTAAGACTAGCTATTCCGCAATTACTTCTTTAGCCTGCTCTCTTATAAGCCCCTATACCTTTAATATAAAGGATATAAGCAAGCCCTTAAGCTTTATAAAAACGAGGCGGCTATCCTTTATAGCTTTAAGTCCCTTAACGAGAGTTAAAACCTTTAAGTTTAAGCTTCCGTATAAACCTACGCTGCTTTCTATAGCCGCGCTTAAGCTAACGGATTCGACTTAAACTACGGTACTATAAAGGATAGCTTATACTACCCTCTTTAAATACTTAACTTAAACGACTTACTTCCCGGCCTTATACTATAGCGAGGTCTAAATAGCCGGTTTCGCGGTAACTTAGCTATACCTCCCGCTTAGCTCTTACTATTCGGAAGCCTTCGCCGCTTATATATTTTTTAAGGTATAGCTAGAAATCTTTATTAGTAGAATAACTAACCGATACTTAACGCCTTAAGGTTAGCTAACCTCGCTATAGTCCTAAGATTTATAGTAGCCGCTATAGCTAGCGGAAACCTACTTTAGCTAAACGACTAAAATAATATCCGCGCCGTCCTTAACTATATATCCGAGGCCTAGCTTAACTAGTTTATAGCCGGGTTTATAGCGGCGTCTTAAGCGACTATAGCCGAAACCCTATCTCGCTTTATACGCGGTTTAGCCTATACTATAAAATCCCCTTCTTAGCTTATAGCTATAATAAGCCTTAAGGACTTATTTAGTCCTGCTTAGTAAACGCTCTTCCCGCCCGCCGCTATGCTTAGCCCGGCTATATAAAGGCGTACGAGCGCCTTACTATAGTCTATCCGCTATCCCTCCTTAATCGGAGGAGATAGCGATAACTAGCCTCGCGATATATTCCGCCGCCTAATCTTATAAAAGCCGCTAGTAGTAACTAATACGATCCTTAATAGACCTAGCTTTATAAGCCTATACTCCGGCGACGAGATTATAATAATTAAGAGTTTCCGCCTAGCTATAAACTACGCTAAGTTTTACTTATAAGCCCGCGAAGAGTTTAAACGCGACTTAACTTTAACTTAGGTAATAAAGTTCTTAAGCTTCGATATCCGCCTTATTAACTATACTAACTACGCGCTTTATATTCTCGCCTTTAAGGCCCCCTTTATATAAAGGTTTTTTAAGACTATTAAGCACGTTTAAAACCTTAAGAGTAAGGAGTTAAGTATTAAGGCTATTAAGGACCTTATTACCCGCTTTTAAGCGGGAATATAAATATTTAATACCCCGGTGCTTACTATACCCGTTAATATTAGTAGGACGGCTTACCTTTACTTTAATACCTTCTTAGTAGCTAAACGCACGTTAGTTAGCGGAAAGGCGTAAGTAATAGCGCCGCGTAAAAAGGATAATAAGTTAAAAAGCCTAGCGATAAAAAGTAAGGGATAACTATAATAGCGGTAGTAAGTAAGATATAATATCTCGCTTATAAGCGGCTTATAAGGCTAGTAAGTAAAATAGAAGACTTAGCGGAAGATAAAAAAAAAAACCGCGTAGGAAAGATAGGTAAGATAATAATATAAGATAAGGCTTAAATAAAGCTAGTTTTTTATAACGTATCCCGCCGGGGAACTTAAGCATTCCCTAGCGTAAAAACTCTTTACTACTTAATAAGGGCCCGAATATACGCCTTAAAGGAGAGTTAGAAAAACTTTATTATAAGTTCTAGCTAGACGTATTAATCGCTTTAATAAGGACGAAGCCGCACGACTAAATATAAAGTAAGGATTTATAATAAAGCCGCTTACTAGCTATCTTAAGCTACTTAGCTACTATCGGCCGGATAGGCCGAAAAGACCTTTAAAAGGATAAGGACGGTATACTACTAACATAGTATAAAGACGCTACTATAAAGCTATTACCTAGCACCCCCTTTACTTTATCCTTACTTTAAACCGATAAGGACGTTAGCTTTTCTTTCTTACTTAAGGGAGTTATTATAGAATTTAAACGGCTACGCCCGGACTCCTTACTTTACTTTTAAGGAAGCTTTACGGAACCCCGCGACGGGAACGCTTAAAGCACGCACTATAAAAGCTCGCTTAAGGAGATATAACGAATATTACTAGTTAGACCCCGCTAAGGTTTCCGGGATATAACTACGGAGGGTTAAGAGCTTACCCGACTATAGTTTACGATATCTTTAACTAAGGGAGATACCGTAAAAACTATTAAGCGGATTCCGCCGGCATCTTTAAGGGATTTCTAAGGATTTTTATAGGATATCCTAACTATAGTTCGACCCGTTTTTAACTATAAAAGCACCCCGAAAGATACGGGATAAACCTTACCGCGATTTTTAAGGGATATCTAAGGATATTTAAGGGATTTCCTTAATTATAGTCTATAATAATTTTAATTAAGCTTATACTTAGTTTATTAAGCGATTCTACGAGGATATCTACGGTTTATTTTATATACTACGGATAGTATAGTTAAAGATCCTTAAAAGTAGCTTAAAGGACTAAGTATAAAGTAGCTAGCTATGCTTTTAAGAATAGATAAGCTTTTTACTATTTCTAAACCCCTATATACGATTACGTGCGGTAATTAGTCCGTTATACCGGCCTAACTAGCGGTAATTAGTCCGTAGTACCGGCCCCGACTAGCGGTAATTAGTTCGTAGTACTGGCCTTAACTAGCGGTAATTAGTCCGCGCCTTATCCCTTTATCCTTACGCTATAAGGCGTAGTAAATAATAAGCTAGTATCCTTAAACTAAAAAGGGGAATTAAAATATATTTAAGAAAACGAGACGATAAACCGCGTATTTCTTTATATAGAAGTATTAGTCGAATTGCTACTCCGCTAAAAAATAATCGACGGATATATAAAGGATATATAGTAAGTAAAGATTATTATATAGCTTAGCGATAAAGATAGTATCCCCGGACTCTTATTCTTTTAGTTATAAGGGTTCTTATACTTTATAAAGAATAATAAACGCTAAAAACTATATATTCTTAAGACTTACGCTAAAGAGATTATTAAAGATGCTTATACTAAATATTTTTATACTAGCTATACCTATATATAATAAGATTTATCTAAAAGCTTCTTAATCTTATAGCTTAGTAAGTATATAGATAAGGTTATAGATAGCTATAATACTTATTACTATAATTAAACTAATAAAAGTAAAACGCTAAAGTAGGTTATCTTAATTTAAAGCTTATTAGTTTTATACTATATAATAATAATAGACTTTATTACTAAGCTCTTAGTAGTTTAAGCTAAATAATCCTTATAAAAAGACCTTATAAGGAACTTCTTTAATACTTTATTAATTATAACTAATAAATTCTTAAAAATATATCTCCTTATCTTAAGTAATAACTAGTTTATAGTAAAAGACTAAGTATAAGCATTATATACTAAGCTACTCCGTGCTAATTAAAGGGTTTTAAAGGAGATAATTTTTAACTAAGATATAAAGTTTATTTTAGCATTTTAGCGGACTTTATAATAAGCTTTTAAATTAAAGCTTTTTATATTTACCGCTTTATACCTTTAAACCTATAGCTTATCGGAAAAGCTAAACGAAACTATAAAAATCGCGCTATAATTCTTTACTATTAATTTCCTAGACTTATACTAAACTAATATACTAATTGCTTTTTAGTTTAGCCTTAATAATTCCTTCTCCTTAGTAATTTATATAGCTATTAATAAGCTTATTATAAGGATAAAAATAAACGACGGCCTTTAGTTTTTTAGTAAATACTTATACCTATAAAACTAAGAAGTTTTATAAGAAGAAGCTAAGTTAGTAATTACTTATACTTAAGCCGCTATAAAAGATAGATATAATAAGAGATACTGCCTATTAAAATTTAAGCCCGGCGATTAAGTTTAGCTATAGCTTAGTAAAGGTTACTATATCGCAGACGGTAAACTAATAAAGCTTTAAAAAAGACATACTAAGCCGTTTAAAGTTACTGCTAAGGTAAGATAGCTTATATACTAGTTAAATATATAAAGGTCCCTTAATATTCATCCGGTTATTTTAATAGTATAACTACCCTTAATAAACGAGCTAGCGGCACGCTTAGGCCTAGTTTAAGATAAAGGGACGATTTATATAAATAAGTAAGAAGTAAAACGAGTTTTATAAAGCTATATAATAAAGAAAGGTAGCGGAAAGCTAAGGAAGGAGTTCTTTATAGCTTAAAAAGGCTAGCTAAGTAGCTATAACTTATAAATAAATTAAAAAGCGGTCTTCTTACTAAAGATTATAAAAGCCTTTAAAAAAGCAAAAAAGAAGTTAGCTATTTAAGTCGTTTAAATAAGAGTATAACGCGCGGCCTCTATAACTTAATATAAACCTCTTTAACTAAGAAAATTAAGCGGTTAAGCCTAAGTATAAGACTTAAAAGCTACTATTAGTTATATAAAACTATAACTTATTATACTTAAGGTAATTAGTTATTTTTATAATAATATACCGTTATTTACTTTAAGTAATAAGGTCTTTTTAGCTTTATAGTATACTTTTTTTAATTCTCTTTACCGCCTGCCTTTTCTTTTTTCCTTTTTTCTTTTTATAACTATATTTCCCTTTACTATAAGCCTTAGCCTACTATACCTCGCTTACTTTTATATATATAACCTTTTTTACCTTAAGCCTATATTTCCTATACTCTTATTTTAAGTCTTTTTATCGTTTAATATCTCTTATAGCTAAGACTAGCTATTCCGTAACTACTATTTTAGCCCGCTTTTTTATAAGCCCTTATGCCTTTAATATAAAGGATATAAGTAAGCACTTAAGCTTTATAAAAATAAGGCGGCTATTTATTATAGCTTTAAGTCCTTTAATAAGAGTTAAAACCTTTAAGTTTAAGCCTTTATATAAACTTACGCTACCTTTTATAACCGCGCTTAAGCTAACGGTTTTAACTTAAATTATAATACTATAAAGGACGGCTTATACTACCTTCTTTAAACACTTAACTTTAACGACTTACCTTTTAGCCTTATACTATAATATAGTCTAAATAGCTAGTTTTATAGTAACTTAGCTATACCTCCTATAGCTCTTACTATTTAAAAGCCTTTACCGCTTATATATTTTTTAAAGCATAACCGGAAATCTTTATTAATAGAATAACTAGCTAATACTTAACGCCTTTAAATTAGCTAACCTTATTATAGTTTTAAGATTTATAGTAGCTACTATAGCTAGCGGAAACCCGCTTTAGTTAAACGACTAAAATAATATCCGCGCTATCCTTAACTATATATTTAAGGCCTAGCTTAATTAGTTTATATCTAGGTTTATAATAGCGTTTTAAGCTATTATAGCTAAAACCTTATCTTACTTTATACGCAGTCTAGCCCGCGCTATAAAATCCCCCTCTTAGCTTAGAGCTATTATAGGCCTTAAAGACCTATTTAGTCCCGCTTAGTAAACGCTCTTTCCCCTTACTACTATACTTAACTTAGCTATATAAAGGTATATAAGCGCCTTACTATAATCTATCCGCTATCCCTTTTTAATTAAAAGAGATAGCGATAATTAGCTTTATAATATATTCCGCCGCTTAATCTTATAAAAGCTATTAATAATAACTAATACGATCCTTAATAAGCTTAGCTTTACGGGCCTATACTTTAGCGATAAGATTATAATAATTAAAGGTTTACGCTTAGCTATAAACTACGCTAAGTTCTACTAATAAGCCCGCGAAGAGTTTAAACGCGACTTAACTTTAACTTTAGTAATACAATTCCTAGGCTTTAATATCCGCTTTATTAGCCGCACCGACTACGCGCTTTATATTCTTACCTTTAAGGCCCCCTTTATAAAAAGGTTCTTAAAAAATGTTAAATACGTTAAAAACTTTAAAAGCAAGGAGTTAAGCATTAAAGCTATTAAAGACCTTATTATTTACTTTTAAGTAAGAATATAGATATTTAATACCTTAATACTAACTATACTTATTAATATTAGCGGGATAGCTTACCTTTACCTTAATACTTTCTTAGTAGCTAAACGCGCGTTAATTAGTTAAAAAGGGTAAATAATAATACTATATAAAAAGGATAATAAGTTAAAAAGCCTAATAATAAAAAGCGGGGGATAGCTATAATAGTAGTAATAAGTAAGATATAAGATCTCGCTTATAGGCGGCTTATAAAGCTATGAAGTAGTATAGGAAATTTAGCGGAGGATTAAAAACGGTATAAAAAGTATATAAAATAATAATATAAGATAAGGCTTAAATAAAGCTAGTTTCTTATAATAAATCCCGCCGGGGAAATTAAATATTCCTTAGCGCGGAGACTCCTTACTACTTAATAAGTGCTTAAATATACGCCTTAAAGGAAAGTTAAAAACCTTATTATAAGTTCTAGCTAAATATACTAATCGCCTTAATAAAGATAAAAACGTATAACTAAATAAGTAATAAGGATTAATAATAAAGCCGCTTACTTACTACTTTAAGCTACTTAGTTATTATTAGCTAAATAGGCTAAAAAACTATTAAAATAATAAAGACGGCGTACTATTAATATAGTATTAAGACGCTATTATAAAGCTATTACTTAGCGCCCCCTTTACTTTATTTTTACTTTAAACTAATAAGGACGTTAGCTTTGCTTTTTTACTTAAAAGAGTAATTATAGAATTTAAACGGCTATGCTTAAACTCCTTACTTTACTTTTAAAAAGCTTTATAAAACCTTATAATAAGAACGCTTAAAACACGTATTATAAAGGCTCGCTTAAGGAGATCCGATAAATATTACTAATCGGACCTTATTAAAGTTTTTAAGATATAACTATAAAGGCTTAAAAGCTTATTTAACTATAGTTTTTAATATTTCTAACTATAAAAGATACTATAAAAACGATTAAGCGGATTCCGTTAGTATCTTTAAAGGATATTTAAGGATTTCCGCGGGATATTTTAATAATAGTTTAACCCGTTTTTAACTATAAAAGCATACTAGAAAATATAAAATAGAGTTTACCGCGATTTATAAGGGATATTTAATGATATTTAAAGGATTTTATTAATTATAGTCTATAGTGTTTTTAACTAGGCTTATACTTAGTTTATTAAGTAATTTTACGAGGATATATATAGTTTATCTATATACTAATAATAAATAGAAAGATAGTATAGTTAAAGATCTTTAAAAATAGCTTAAAGAACTAAGTATTAAGAAGCTAGCTATGCTTTAAAGAAAAGATAAGCTTTTTACTATTTTTAAACCCTTATATACGTTTATATATAGTAATTAGTCTGTTATATTAGCCCGATTAGCGGTAATTAGTCCGCGCCTTATCCCTTATCCTTACGCTATAAAGCATAGTATTTTTAGTAAGGCTTAATATAAGCTTTAAGAATAAAGTATAAATTCTTTACTGCTTTTACCTTTATTATAAACGGAATAATAAAATAATAAGTTTAAATACTTAAGTAATACTTAAAAAGCTATATAAATTATTAAGAAGATAATCAGCTTTTTAAATTACTTATAGTATACTTAGTATATAGTACCTTTTATTTTAAGCTTATTAAAAATACTTTAGTATTTACAAATTATAGTTTTATCTTAAAAGCCTATAAGTCTTTTTTACTTTAAGAAGTTATAGCAAAAAAGGTTATATTAAACTCCGAGTAGTTAATTCGCTTTTATAGATTTATAAAATTAAAATTAAAATATATTACTTAGAGAATATTATATTATAATAATGCAAAGTAGTCTTTAAAACCTTCTTTATATTAAGGCAATAAAGTTTATCTTTTAACGAGGAATCGTAAGATTAATAGACTTAAGAAGTGTTTAGATTAAAAGAAGATAAACTTTTTAAAGTTATAAAGAAAATAGGAAAAGTTAACTATAAGGTAAAACTTTTAACTAGCTTACTTATTTACCTTTTCCTTTATAAATCTTTATTAAGGCCGACCTTTTAAGAAGCTAAAGTAGTAAAAGAGCTAGACTTAAAAAGAGTTAAAGAGAGCGAATATATAGTAAAGGCTATACTTATTAAAAAAATAAAAAATTAAGAATACTTTTATTTAGTAAAGTAAAAAGATTATCTTAATTTAAATAATACTTAAGAACTTATAAAGCACTTATAATGCTTTAAGAAAGATTAAGGATTTTAATCGATAAAACCTTAAAGTAAAAGTATAAGCTTTTTTAAGCTAGGACTTTTTTACTATCTTTAAATAATAAAAGTAAAAGGAAATCTAGTAAGGAAAAAACCTTATAGTTAAGTCTACATAACTTAGTATATATTTCTTATAAGATAAGATTCTCCTTTTTAAGAAAGATCTACTAAGGATAATATTAAAATTTTCTTTAAAGAATTCTTAAGGTTACTCCTTTTTAATTAGAATTTCTTTAATTGATTAAAGAATCTTATAAAGACTAAAAAGAACATTATAAAATAAGATGTTTATCTTTCTAAGTTTAAAAATGCTTTTAAAAAGGAAATATATAATAAAAACCCTATTTTTTTAGTAATCCTAAGTACTAAAAGTATTTATATCTAGTAAAGTAAATACCGCTAAATATAAAGGAGTAATTAAAAAAGTAAATACCGCTAGTTATAAGTTATAACTATTAAAGTATATATTAGTAGTTTTAAAGAAAAACGATATAGCTTAATAGTTAAAGATTTTTAATATTAGCTATAAGCGGTATAAGTTAAATATGCTTATAATCGGCTTAAGCTAGCTTCGGCTAGTAATAAGATTAGTATTAAATAAATCGATCTATGCTTTATATAATTAACCGATACTTTATATAAAGCTAAGGTAAGAGGCCTCCTTTTAAAAGAGAATAAAATCTCGCAAAAGGTTTTAAAATAAGGATATCTAGTCTTATAAGCTAGTTATAAGTAATAAAGCGTATATTACTTATTATAAGTAATAAAGATAGTATAAGCTATTTTTATTTAGCTAAGAAGCAGTTTAGTAACTATATAAGTTATAAGGGGTATAAGTTATAGATAAGTATATAAAAGCATAAAAAAGTATAAAAAATAAAGCCTTTTAGTAGCTTAATAAAGGTATAAAAAGAGGTACTTCCTCCTTTTTCCCTTAACTGTTTTCCTTCTTTTTTCTTTTTTTTAACTAGTTTTAACTTAAGAAATCCGTATAATAAGATACTTTTACCTTATTTAGTTTAGTAATCTATACTAAGTCTTCTTCTCCCTTTTTAGCTGTAAACTATAAACTTAAAAAACTATATAAAGCTATTTATCGTATAAAAAACAATAAGAGTTTTATAATACTAAGTATATAAAAAACAAAAATTAAAAGAACTCTTTAGATAAAAGACAGAATGTATAAGCTTAAAAAAGGCTAATAAAAAAGTCTGATATTTTTTTAGCTATTTTAATATAATAGTTAAAGGAATATATATAAGTACACCTTAAAATAAAGTCTTTATAAATTTTATAGATTATTAATTTGCTTTTAAAATAATAAAGAATGCTTAATTATATAGGCTAAGAAGATATATAAGCTTAGTATATAATTTTATACGTAATAGTATTTAAGAAAAGGAAATAAAGGTTTATTATATAAAATATAAAGATAATATAGTAGATATATTTACTAAGAGATTAAGCTTTATACTATTTAATAAATTCCGAAAATTTTAAAGAATAAAATAAGTTATAATAAAAATTCTTAATAAAGGTTTTTAGCTATTTCTTTGCTTTTCTTTAGCTTTCTTTTATATAACTTAAAGGTTTTTTACCTATATAAAGGTTTTCTTTAAATAATAAAATAATAAAAAGTTTTATTTATATATAAGTTTTCCCTTTAAGAAAGATTAAGCTTTAAGTTTTTATTATAAAAAATAGGTTTTCTTAAGCTATAAAAAAAGAATCTTTTCCTTATTTTAAGAGTTTTACTTTCCTTTAAATAGTATAACTAAAGCGCACTTTTATACTATAAGTACCTTTTAAGAGAGGCTATAAAGAAGTAGGAAATACTCTCCCGTAGCTTATAAGCTTAATATAGTATAAGTAGTATATAATTTAAATAAGCTAAATAATGTATTAAATCTGCTATATAATTCTGTATATTATATATATTTTTTTACCTTATATAACGTAAGTCCGTATTTAACTATAAGTTTACTATACGAGGTTATGCTAAATAAAAGACCTTTCCCCTAGTTATTAAGGTTACTTATAGCTTAGGAATTATCTATATTAAGAGGCTTTAGTGCCTTATTTACTTTAGTTAGATTATTAATATAATATATATATTTATCTTATCTCTTTTTTTACTATTTATATACTTTTTATACTTTTATAATTCCCTTATACGCAGCGACTTACTTAAAACTACGCTTATTTAACTCTTTTCGTCTTATAAGCCCGCGAGGAGTTTAAGCTCGACTTAATACTATTTTACATAATAAAGTTCTTAGGTTTAAACGTCCGCTTTATTAGTTATATTAACTATATACTTTATATCCTTTCCCTTAAGACCCTTTTTATTATAAGGCTCTTAAAAACTATTAATATAAGGAAGTAAAATATACTCTTCCGCAGCTTATAAGCTAAATATAGTATATATAACACGCGATATAAATACGCTAAAAGATATATTAAATCCACTATCTAATTTCTACATACTATATATATTTCCTTCTATTTCTTCACGCATATATAAGCAAGATATAAGCAGATTAAGAAGAGGTATATATAAAGACTAAATGCATAATCTATACTAAGTCGCTACGCTACCTTATATTCCTTACGGAATTAATCCCTAGGCTTATAAATATAATATTAACTTAACAATAGCTATTAAGTCACTATATATTATTACGCTAAATTAAGGGCTCTTTTTTAAATAACTTAAGTTACTTATAGCTTAAAAATTATCTATATAAAGAGGCCTTAGTCCCCTCTTTACTTTAAATAGATTATTTACCTTATATATACATATCTTACTTATTCCTTTACCTTTTCGCATACTCTTTTTATCTTGATAATTCTCTTACTTATAGCTATATACCTACTCTTTTTTATACTTATTTACTCCTTAATTAGTTATAAGCCCGGCTTTTTTTTATGCCGGACTTACCCCCGACCCCTACTAACGTTCTTTTAACTATTACGTAGTCGGAAATTTTTAGTAAAAGTCCTTCTTACCTTTTACGTAATTTTGCTAACTAGGGGTACTTTCTCCGGAATTTTCTTAATATCTTATTAGACTTAGTTCCTTAGTTTTCCCCCTCTCCTCTTTTTTTTTATACTTAATGTTTTTATAACTATATTTTTAAGACTCTATTAAATATAAAAAACCTCTTAAAGATCTTTTCTTATATACTAAAAGACGCGCTTCTTAATAGCCCCTTTTATTTTCGCTTACTTTATATAAAGTCCTTTACTTTTTTTTATCTCCTTTTTATACTCCTTGATTTTTAATCGGCTATTAAGATCTAAAAAACTAGCGAATAAGCCTTTTAAAATCTCCTTATACGCAACAAGGAAGGCACTTTTAAATCTCATTTTCCCTATCCTTTTAAACCCTTTTTATTATATCCTTTAACTAATATCCCTTTAAATAAATATTTCTTAATCCTTTGTTTCTAATTAACTTCCATACCGGAATACCTCTCGGAAAAATCTATAGGAAATATATCTACTAAGAACGACTACTAATTTAGCAAGTTAAAAGGTTCTTTAAATTATTCCTCTTAGTTACTTTAAATAGAATCCGTTTTTATCTAAGAGAAAGCTACTAAAGCTATCTCTTAAGATCTATATATTAAATCCGTAGAAATCCTTACCTTAATACGTCTTATAGTTAAGGATAGTCCTCTCTCTTAAATAAAACACTACGTTTATAAAGTTAGCTTAAAAAGCTTTAAAAACCCTTTATAACTTAGTAAATTATACCTCGAAATTTCTTCTTATGTAAAAATTACTTAATATAACCCTTAAAACCTATACTTCGATTAAGGTATACATTAATAAGATATAAGAACTTTTTAATAAGCTAAATAGATAGAAAATTAAAGTCCTAAAGGTAGTGATTATTACTTAGATTTTAAAATGCTTGAATAGCTCCTATTTTAGCTTTCAAACTAATATTTCTTTAGCTCTTTAAGATAACGCTTAAGCTTATACTTTAAAATTCATTTCTTCTTCTTAAATCGATAAGTTTAAAAGGATTAAAGCTTTAAAAGGTCCCTCTTTTAATTAGCTATTCTTTTTATATAGTAAAAACCCCGTTTTCTATAAGAATTATAAGAAAAAGAGCTATACTATAAATAACTCTTTTTAGCTTAAGGAAAATAAGGATAAGGTAAAGGCAGTAAGTTTTAAACTAAAAGCTTCTTTTCCTTTTTCTTTTTCTTATAAAAGGCCCCTTTTAATTAAACTTTCTTAAGACTACTTAAATAAAAATAATAAGCGTTCTATACTTATACTTACCTTAAGAGAGTTTTTTTAAGAGAGTGTTTTAGTTACTAGAAAATTAGTAGTTAAAGGCCGAAAAAAGAGATAGGTTTCCTTCTTTAAAGAGCCCTCTCCCTTTAAAGAAATACTTTATATTTCTAACTCCTTAGCTTAAGTAAATAACTCTTTTCTTTAACTTATTATACCCTCTATACCCTCTATACCCTCTCTACCCTCTATCCCCTTTATATTTACTATACCCCCTTTATATATACTTCTTTTATAAACCTCTTTATAAGAGAAAAAGAAAGGCTAATATAAGAAATATTATAAAACCTTTAAAGCCTTTTCTTTCTTTTATTTATATGTTCTTTTTAAGGTAGATAAGAATATTATACAAATAGAAAAAGGGAATATATATAACTATTACTTAAGGAAAAACGTTATTTCTTATAGTTAAAGGCGTAGGAAATTTCTATTTTAAATTTCTTAATAGTAATATACGCTATATATTAAAAAACTGTCTTTATATACTTTAAAATAGTATTAATATATTAAGCTAGTTAGCTCTTTATTATACCTTTGCTTTAATAAGTAAAGATAATATAACTCTCTTAAATAAAGAAGCAAATATACTTATATAAGGCTTAATTAAGAACGGCCTATATTATATTCCTATAGTTATAAAGACTCGCTTTTAAATTAACGATGAAATATTTAATATAAAAAGCTTTATAAACAAGAGATCTATTAATAATATACCTATAAACAAAAGCCTTATAAATAATATACTTATAGATAATATACTTATAGATAATATACTTATAGATAATAACCTTATAAATAAAAATAAGAGGTCTATAGATTTAAAAAAAGACTATAAATATACTTCTTTAGTATAAAGAACTAGGATATATAAATAATAAATGACTATATAGTTACTTAAGAAAAAGATATTTTAATATAAATATAAATAAAGCTAATATAATAAAGATAAAGCAATATAAAGCTTATATAAAAGCTAAAGAAATAAATAAAAAGAAAAACACTTTTTTAAAAAGAAAATACCTCTTTTTAAATAAAATAGATACTAATATTTAAGGCTTAATAATAACCCTTACTTATAATAAATATAAATACTTTATATTCTTTTTAGTTACTATAATTAGATATCTAAGAATATACCTTATAAAAAGGAAGGCAGAATATTTGCCTAAATCCTTAAGATATAAGTAGGAATTAGAAAATCATAGAAATAAGATTACTATAAAAGACGCTTTCTTTAATAATATAAGAGAAATTTAATATAATATAAAGCTATATTGCTTAAAGGACGGCTTTAAATATAATATAAGTCCTATATATACCCCTTATTTAAATAGTAAAATAAAAGGAATGAATAGGACTATACTTAATAAAGTCCGGGCTATGCGTTTTACTTTTAATCTACTAAAGTACCTATAAGGTAAGGCTGTTTTAGCAGTTATATCTATATATAATAAGTCCCCGGATTCTACTATAAGTTTTATATCTCTTATAAAAAAGAAGGATAATATAGCGTTAAGTTAGAAAGACTTAGATAAAATAAAAGTATTTAAAAGCACTATATTTTATAAAAATAAAACCCGTAATAATTAACTAAAGCCTAGAGCTTATAAAGACGTAATAATAAGCTATAAAAATACCGCTTATAAAATATATAACTTTTCTAAACGAAAAGTAATAATTTTTAAAGATAGAACTATACTAAAGAATAACTTCTTAAATAAAGAAGAATATACCGATTTTAATAATATACCCTCTTTATATAAGCTGCTAAATAACTATAATACTAAAAATAATAGTACTAATAAGAATATAAATAACAATACTAGTAATAGTAATAATAATAATAGTAGTAGTAAAAGTAATACTAATAATACTAGTAATATAAATACTAGTAGTATAAATATAAGTTATATAAATACTAATAATATAAATACTAATAATATAGATACTAGTAATAATACGAATAATAATAATACTAGCGATAATAATACCTAGTAAAAGGATTAAAGAATTTAAGTAAAAATACCTAAAAAGCCTACTTAATACTATAAAGATTTTATAAAATACCCTATATATAATATTATAATTAATAATAATAATATAAAACATATCCTTTTTATTATAAAAGAAACTAAAGATCCTATAAAGCTTGCTACTTAGAAGATTAAGGGGCAAATAGGTATAGAAAAGACCAGGCTTATAGCTATAAAAAAGAGGATTATAAAAATATAAAGAGTATGCGAAAAGGTAAAAAAATGTATAAGATATGTATATATAAGGTGAATAATCTATTTAAGGTAAAGGGGGGACTAAGGCCTCCTTATATTAACAATTCCTAAGCTATAAGTAACTTAAGTAATTTAAAAAGAGCCCCCTATTTAGCGCAGTTATATATAGTAAGCTAATAGCTATTATTAAGTTAATATTATGTTTATAAGCTTAAGGATTTTCTCCGTAAGAAATACGAGGTGGCGTAGCGACTTAGCACGGATTATATATATAGTTTTTACACACACCTCTTCTTAGCCTGCTTATATCTTGCTTATAAATGCGTGGAATAATGCAAGGAAAGTATATAGTATGTAATATTGTATAGCCGATTTAGTATGTATTTTAGCGTATTTCTGTCGCGTGTTATTTATACTATATTTAGCCTATAGGCTGCAGGAGAGTATATTTTACTCCCTTATAGCCTCCCTTAAAGGATACTTATAGTATATAAGTGCGCTTTAAATACACTAACGAAAGTAAAGTAAAACACCTTTAAAATAAGGAAATAATTCTTTCTTTATAGCTTAAGAAAACCTATTTCTTATAGGAAAAAACTTAAAGCTTTTAATCTTTCTTAAAGGGAAAAACTTATTATTTATTTTTTAAGTAAACCTCTTTATTTTATTATTTAAGGAAAACCTTTATATAGGTAAAAGCCTAAACTAGACTTTTTAGTCTTAAGGTTGTTTATAAAACTATATCCGTATAAGTAAGTAGCTTTAAGTCTTAAGTATTAGAAAACTTAATATTAAAATAGAGTAAGGAATAAAGATAAGAAATAAAGGACTTTACTAGCTAAAAGTGTTGCTAGGAGGGATTTTATATAAATTCCGCAAGGGTATTTAAGGCTTGTTAATATCCGGTCTTATAGAGATTGCTAAAGAATTAATAAATCCTATAAAGGATTAGTAGTAGTAGATTTCTTTATTAAATATAATAGCTATATTCTTTTTAAAGGTCTTAGAAATAAGGAAAGAAGACTCTTTTAAAATAAAAGGGTGGAGGTTAAATATATTACGTATTTTATTAATATATATAGACTGGCTAATATATAGCTTTTAAAGCTACCGGTCTTCGATAATACGTAGTTTTAAGAAGAAAGTAAGGGTGCTGTTATTAGTAAGAGAATACGTCTTTTTAAGACAAGATATAAAGTCTTTAGCTTTCTTTTTATCTTCTTTACGAAATATAATTATAATATTATTAATGTAAAAAAAGGTAAGTATAGAATTCGCTATAAATATATAAGGCTCCTTAAGGCACTATTAAAGCTATAAGAAAATTAAGGTTAAAGAAAGCTTTTTTTACTAAAAAAGAGGTAACCTTTAAAGTCCGTAAAGGGCTTTTACTAGCCGTAATACGTATCTAGGTATTTGAAATCTATTTAAGAAATAAACGTAGATCTCCTTATTAAGGTCTGCGTTTATAAATATATTAATTATATTTTACGATCGGGTCTTAAGGTCGAACTTTACTATTATAGCTATAAGAATATAAAAGTTCCTTACTATTAAAGTAGCTACGTGCTACGCCTTATAGCGTAAGGATAAGGGGATAAAGCGCGGACTAATTACCGCCGGTTAAGGCCGGTACTACGGATTAATTACTACTAGTTAAGGCCGGTACTACGGACTAATTACCGCTAGTTAGGCCGGTATAACGGACTAATTACTATACGTAAATATATATAAGGGTTTAGAAATAGTAAAAAGCTTATCTATTTTTAAAAGCATAGCTAGCTACTTTATACTTAGTTCTTAAAGCTAATTCTAAGGATCTTTAACTATACTATCTATAGTATATAGATAAACCGTAAATATCCTTATAAAATCGCTTAATAAACTAAGTATAAGCTTAGTTAGAAATACTATAAACTATAGTTAGGGAAATCCTTTAAATATCCTTAAATATCCCTTAAAAATCGCGGTAAGGTTTATCCTATATCTTTTAAGGTGCTTTTATAATTAAAAATAAGTTAAACTATAGTTAAGATATCCTACGGAAATCCTTAAAAATCCCTTAAAGATACTAGCGGAATCCGCTTAGTAGTTTTTATAGTATCTCTTATAGTTAAAGATATCGTAAACTATAGTTAGGTAGGCTTTAAACCCTCCGTAGTTATTTCCTAAAAACCTTAGCGGGGTCCGACTAGTAATATTCGTTGTATCTCCTTAACAAGCCTTTATAGTGCGTGCTTTAAGCGTTCCCGTCGCGGGGTTTTATAAGGCTCCTTAAAAGTAAAGTAAGGAGTTTAACTATAGCCGTCCGGATTTTATAATAACTCCTTTAAGTAAGAAAGAAAAGCTAACGTCCTTATTAGTTTAAAGTAAGAATAAAGTAAAGGGGGCGCTAAGTAATAGCTTTATAGTAGCGTCTTCGCGCTATATTAGTAGTACGCTATCCTTATTCTTTTAATAGTTTTTTCGGCTTACTTAGCTAATTATAGCCGGGTAGCTTAAGATAGCTAGTAGGCGGCTCTTATTATAAATCCTTACTTCCTATTTAGTTATATATCTTTATCTTTATTAAGGCGATTAGCGCGTCCGGCTAAAACTTATAGTAAATTTTTCTAACTCTCTTTTAAGGCGTGCGTTTAAGTACTTATTAAGTATTAAGGAGTCTCCGCGCTAGTAAATACTCGAATTTCTTAGCGGGATATATTATAAAAGACTAGCTTTATTTAAGCCTTATCCTATATTATTATCCTACTTACCCTTTTACGCCGTTTTTTTAATCCTCCGCTAAATTTCTTATACTACTTACTAGCCTTATAGGCCGCCTATAAGCGAGATATTATATCTTACTTACTACCGCTATTATAGTTATCCCACGCTTTTTATTGCCGGGCTTTTTAACTTATTATCCTTTTTACGCGGCGCTACTACCTACGCCTTTCCGCTAACTAACGTATATCTAGCTACCGAGAAGGTATTAAGGTAAGGGTAGGCCGTCCTGCTAATATTAATAAGTATAGTTAGCACTAAGGTATTAATTATCTATATTGCTGCTTAAAAGCGGGTAATAAGGTCCTTAATAGCCTTAGTGCCCGACTCCTCGCTCTTAAGGTTTTAAATATGCTTAATAGTCTCGAAGAACTTCTTTATAAAGGGGGCCTTAAAGGCGAGAATATAAAGCGTATAGTCGGTATAGCTAATAAAGCGGATATTAAAGCCTAGGAATTTTATTACTTAGGTTAAAGTTAGGTCGCGTTTAGACTCTTTATAGGCCTATAAGTAGAACTTAGCGTAGTTTATAGCTAGGCGGAAACTCTTAATTATTATAATCTCGTCGCCGGAGTATAAGCCTATAAAGCCGGGCTTATTAAAGATCGTATTAGTTATTATTAGCGGCTTTTATAAGATCGGGCGGCGGAATATATCGCGAGGCTAGTTATCGCTATCTCCTCCGGTTAAAAAGGGATAGTAAATAGACTATAATAAAGCGCTTATATGCTTTTATATAGCTAGGCTAAGTATAGCGGTAAGCGGAAAGAGCGTTTACTAAGCGGGACTAAATAAGTCCTTAAGGCTTATAGCGGCTATAAGCTAAAAAGGGGATTTTATAGTATAGGCTAGACTGCGTACAAAGTAAAATAAGGTTTTAGCCATAGTAGCTTAAGATATTATTATAAACCTAGCTATAAACTAGTTAAGCTAGGCCTTAGATATATAGTTAAAGATAGCGCGGATATCGTTTTAGTCGTTTAGCTAAAGCGGGTTTTTACTAGTTATAGCGGCTACTATAAATCTTAGGACTATAGCGAGGTTAGCTAACTTAAAGGTATTTAGTATTAGCTAGTTATTCCGCTAATAAAGATTTATAGCTATACCTTAAAAAATATATAAGCAGAGGGGGCTTTTAGATAGTAAGAGCTAAGCAAGAGGTATAGCTAAGTTACCGCGAAACTAGCTATTTAAACTACGCTATAGTATAAGGCCGGAAGGTAAGTCGTTTAAGTTAAGTATTTACAGAGGGTAGTATAAGCTATCCCTTATAGTGCTATAGTTTAAGTCGAATCCGTTAGCTTAAGCGCGGCTATAAAAAGCGGTATAAGTCTATATAGAAGCTTAAACTTAAAGGTTTTAACTTTTACTAAGGGACTTAAGGCTATAAAGGATAGCCGCCTTGTTTTTATAGAGCTTAAGCGCTTACTTATATCCTTTATATTAAAGGTATAAGGGCTTATAAAAGAGTAAGCTAAAGAAATAGTTATAAAATAGCTAGTCTTAGCTATAAGAGACGTTAAATAATAAAAGGACTTAAAACGGGAGTATAAAGATTATAGGCTTAAGGTAAAAAAGGTTATACGTATAAAAGTAAGCGAGGTATAGCGGGCTATAGCTAGCGGTAAAAGGAAATATAGTTATAAAAAGAAGAAAGAGAGGGAAAGAGGGTAAGCGGCGGAGAGAATTTAAATAAGTATACTATAAAGCTAAAAAGGCCTTATTACTTAAGGTAAACGGCGGTATATTATTATTAAAATAATTAATTACCTTAAGCGTAGTAAGTTATAGTTTTTTATAACTTATAGTAGCTTTTAAGTCTTATGCTTAGGCTTAACCGCTTAATTCTCTTAGTTAAAGAGTTTCGTATTAAGTTATAAAGGCCGCGTATTATACTCTTATTTAAACTACTTAAGTAGCTAACTCTTCTTATGCTTTTTTAAAGGCTTTTACGATCTTCGGTAAAAAGACCGCTTTTTCGTTTACTTATAAGTTATAGCTACTTAGCTAGCTTTTTTAAGCTATAAAGAACTCCTTCTTTAGCTTTCCGCCGTCTTTTTTTATTATACGGCTTTATAGGATTTATTTTACTTCTTACTTATTTAAGTAAGGTATCCCTTTATCTTAAACTAGTTTTAAGTATATAGCTAGCTCGTCCGCTAAGCGTAGTTATGCTATTAAAACGACCGGATAAATATTAAAAGACCTTTTTATATCTAGCTAGTATATAAGCTATCTTACTTTAGCGGTAACCTTAAACGGCTTAGTGCGTTTTTTTTAAAGCTTCGCTAGTTTACTATCCGCGATATAATAGCCTTTACTAAGCTATAGCTAGACTTAATCGCCGGGCTTAAATTCTAGTAAGCAGTGTTTCTTATTATATCTATCCTTTATAGCGGCTTAAGTATAGGCAATAGCTAACTTAGCTTCTTTTTATAAGACCTCTTTGTTTTATAGGTATAAGTAGTTACTAAAAAACTAAAAGCTATTATTTATTCTTATTTTTATAATAAGCTTACTAAAGGCCGCGTAAATTATTAAGGAGAAGGAATTATTAAAGCTAAACTAAAAAGCGATTAGTATATTAGTTTAGCGTAAGTCTAGGAAATTAGCGGTAAAGAATCGTAGCGCGATTTTTATAGTTTAGTTTCGCCTTTTTAATAAGCCGTTAGTTTAAAGGTACTAAGCTATAAATATAAAAAGCTTTAATCTAAAGGCTTGCTATAAGGTCTGCTAAAATACTAAAGTAAACTTTACGTCTTAGTTAAAGATTATCCCCTTTAAAATCCCTTAATTAGCATAAAGTAGTTTAGTATATAACGCTTATACTTAGTCTTCCGCTATAAACTAGTTATTACTTAAGATAAGGAGATATATTTTTAAGAATTTATTAGTTATAGTTAATAAAGTATTAAAGAAGTTGCTTATAAGATCTTTTTATAGGGATTGTTCGGCTTAAACTATTAAAAGCCTAGTAATAAAGTCTATCGTTATTATATAGTATAAAACCGGCGGGCTTTAAATCGGGATAAGCTACTTTAGCGTCTTACTTTAGTCGGTTTAGTTATAGTAGTAAGTATTATAGCCGTTTATAACCTTATCTCTATATTTACTAAGCTATAAGATTAAGAAGCCTTTAGATAGATCTTATTATATTTAGGTGCGGCTAGTATAAAAATGCTACGGAGAAATAGTGCGATAATACCGCACTGCTAAAAGGTCTCGCCCCGGCCTTAGTTAAGGGTCGGGACGTTAATTATCGTCTATATGCTTATATCTTATATACCGATATATAAGTAGCCGGAGCGCTTATATCTTACGTTCTATAATAGTAAGCTCTTTCTTAGCCGCGCGCTAAGGAGGTCTTAAAAGCATTGCGGCTTTAGCTAAAAAAAAGCGCTCTGCTAAAAGTTAAGCTTTCTTTTTAAAGTTAAGGGTTAGTTAGTATTCGTAGCCCTTACTAGTTAATAGTAATAAGTACGCTAGGTTTAAAAGTAGCTTACTATATAAACGCGCCTACCGTTTAACGTTTTATAGCTTAGTATTATTAGCGCTAATCTCCTTAAAGAAGTCTTTTTAATATTCTTATCTCGCGTCGCGCACGGCTCGCTTTTAAGCTATAGCCGCTTCTTATAGCGCTTCTTAATTTACTTAAGTTTTATATCCTTTATAGTATCTCTAGGCCCTTTTTATAGCTTAAGTAGCTTAAGCCGCCTTTAAGGTAAACTATATATTGCCTCTTAAGATTACTTGCTTTTAGTACGGGACTATTATATAAGCGATTTTATTAAGATCGTTATATAAGCTATCTATTTTTATATCGATCTTTTATAAGCTATAAAGCGTAAGCTATTATATCCTAAGCTAGGATAAGGTTTCCGCCTTAACCTTTTTCTTTTCCGCCTCCTTTTACCTTAGTATTACTAATACCTTTTTTAGCTTAAAACCTATTTTAAACGAGACTACTTATAGGATATAGTTAGACCTTATAAAGTCTAAGTCTAGGCCGATAAACTATATAGCCGTTTTTATTATAGCTTATATAAGGTCGATCGTGCTATCTTTATACTTATAGAAGAAATATATATATTCCCCTTTTAGTATAGCTAGTTTAAGCCGAAGCCGCGCGGCCTCCTTAATAAACTATTTTGCCCCGTTAAAAGTCTGGTTATAAGCGTTTTATAATAAGTAATAGATATTAAAGTCCCTTATTAAAACTAGTAGGCCTTAGCTATTAACCTCTTTTAAGGCCTTAACTAAGCCCGTTTAAATCCTTTTTAGTAATAAGTATAAGGACCTTAGCTTTATATTATTACTAAAAGTTATCTTCCTTTAATTATATCCGGTTTATAGTATCTACGTCCTTATATTATACCTCTTATAAATATATATCGCGTTGCGGCCTTCTTTATAAACTAGCTAGTATAGTACGCCCTTTAAGGATAAGGCATTTAAGCTTTATATTTTCTTTATCTCTTAAAACGCTATTACGTTATACTTAGCGCGGTAGCTAAAAGCTAGTTATGCTAGCTTATATCTCTTTTATATATTTTAATAAAAAACCTTTAATTTTATATATAAGGGGTTAAGGTAAAGTTTATCGTTTAGGATAAAGTAATAGCTTAAGTTAAGAGTAACGCGCTCCGTTGCTTTATATATCGTTTAATATTACTTAGGTTAGTGCTTACTATTTATACTTTAGCTAGCGGTGCTAACGGCGTTTGCCTATCCTTTCTTAGCTACTTAAAGCATTTCCGCGCTTATAATAAAGTAGGCCTTTAGTCCTTTATAAAAGGAAAGGGGATTTAAAGGTCCGGCTAGCTATAAGTATAAGTAAAGCGTTATAAGCGGTTTAAGTAATAGTCCCTTACTTTATCTTAAGCTTTTACTGCTATAAGATAAGTGCGGGACTACGCTAAGTACTGCCCGCTATAAGATATATAGTTATAAAGGATTTCGCCTTTCTTTATATAGCACTTATCCTTACCGCCTATATATAAGGTCTCTTTATAGTAAGCGTAAAGCTATATTAAAGTATAACGTTTAGCGATATACCTATATTTATAGTAGTTATAGCACTAAGTAGGTTTAACTAACTTATTATATAGCTTATATTAAAATATCTAAGCCTTTAAAAATAAGCCTATATTGCATAGCTTATTAGCCTCCGCTAAGCTATTTATATTAATAATAAAGGTTATAGCTATTAAGGTCTTAGTTTAAGGGCGTATTGCTTACGCTTATATAACTTTTACTTTATTAATATTAGCGATCTCCTTAATTAAGAGCGCCTTATTTATCTTAAAAACCCTTACTAAAATATTCTTCGTAATTACTATATAAGCCTTATACGCTATCGCTACCTTTAGCTTAAAAACGCTCCTTACTTAGTCTTAGTTTTACTAGTAAGGTTATACTGCTATATTAAACATTATCGCGATATCCTCGCTTAAGAAGCGTCTCGCTATTATAGCGGAAAAGATATTAAGCGCTATATTAATTGCTTTAACTATATCCTTTAGCTCGCGGTTTAAGATATCTAGCGTCGCTTTTATTAAGACTATTACTAGCTCGCGTTTATACTAAGGCGGGACCGGCTTTATCTTTTTATTATACTATACCGGCCTTTTAAGGCCCGCTACTACTATTACTTAAGTCCTTTTAAGTCCTTCCCTTAAGCCTTAAGCTTAGTCTTATCTTAGTTCCTTATATATAGCTTCTTTTATTACGCTTTAAATAGCTTTATAAAGCTTAAAGTCGGCCCGCACTATAGTTAGCGCGCTCTTAGCGCGCTTTTTAAAGCGGAGGAGGGTTTTAACTACTACTTATACTTAATCGAACTACGTATATAGGACTATACTTACGATTTTATTATAAGCCTTCTTTTTATTAGTATTATATATAGTTTAGCCGGGCTATATATTATTATCTCGTTAAGGTATATTCGGCTTTTTATTTAAGTACGTAAAGCTTAAGGGCGTTTTATTATGCTAAGCGCTATAGTTAATATTAGTATAAGGCGGACTACCCCCTCGCCCCCGCGTCTCTTAACTATGCTATAATATCGTCTTAAGGGGGGTAACTAATACCGCGGAATTAATTCTTATTATTAGTAAGAGTTTTAGACGCGATGCGTACCCGCTGCGGGCAAGTGTTTAGTTCGCGAAGAAGTTTTATATTATTACTATATAAAGCTCTTTTATAAGCTTATCCTTTAAATCTTAGTTACCTTAAATAACTTAATAAGCTTTTATAAGGGGTTTTTTACTTTAAACTAGCTTTTTAAAGTAAACTTATTTTTTATTAAAGACTTAAGCTTTTAGTAGTTTATAAATAAGGTTTTAAGTATCTTTTTACTTTAATTTATTAATTTCCCGCCTTATTATAAGTAACTAGTAAGTCTTATAATTATCCTTTTTAAGGGCTTATTTTTAAGTTATTAGTAATCTCTTTATAGCGGCGATTATCGTACTAAATATAAAGAAAACTAGCTAGTTACTTAAGTTATTAAATTAGTCCTTTTTTTAGTAAATTACTTTAAGGGCTATTAATATACTTAGCCTAAATAAGTCTTAGCGTTAATCTATAATAGTAAGCTCCTTTATTAAAGCCTTTAATATTATCCTTTAAAGCCCTCTTTTACTAGCTACTACTTAACTAGTTTGCTAATAAGTTAGCCGATTATTAAGTTAGTATACTTTATTAGCTTATAGTGCTTTAAGCAAGGATTTTATAAGTCTCTTACTATTAAAGTTTAGTATATATAAAATTAAGCGTATCTTTAGCTATAAAGTCTTTAAGAAAGTCTTTAAATAACTCGCTATTAAGAGCCTATATATACTTAGTTTAGTAGTATATAGCCGAATAATTATTTATTTAAAGCTAGAAAGGGAAGGGGGAAATCTTTATTTAAGCTATATAGCTTCGTACTTTATAAAGGTCGCTTAAGTAGCCCGTACTTAAGTTAAGTTTAGGTTAAGGTTAGTGCTATAAAAAAACAGTGCGATAATACCGCACTACTAAAAGGTCTCGCCCCGGCCTTAGTTAAGGGTTAGGACGCTAATTATCGTCTATATGCTTATATCTTATATACCGATATATAAGTAGCTAGAGCGCTTATATCTTACGTTCCGTAATAATTACCGCCTTAAAAGGAAAGATAATAACGTCCTTATTATCTATAAGACGGGACCTCCTTAGTTTATTAAGCCGGTAGCTAAAAGCTACGCACGCTAATATTATTACGCGCGCTTAAGAGGAGCCTTATTTCTATACGGACTTATAGGTCTACTTTCTCGCGCGGGGATCGAACTTACGCTAAAGGAATTGCTACTATTTGCTATAAAGAAATAGTGCGGTAATACCGCACTACTAAAAGGTCTCGCCCCGGCCTTAGTTAAGAGTCGGGACGCTAATTATCGTCTATATACTTATATCTTATATACTAATATATAAGTAGCCGGAGCGCTTATATCTTACGTTTTATAATAGTTAAGCTAAGTTTAGGTTAAGTTTTATAAGACTTTAGCTATATTTTAGCTTAACTTTAAGTTATTTGCTATAATATAATTATAGCTCTTCTTATAGTATAGCTTATAATACTCGCACTTATAAGGGCTATCCTTAAACTACTTTAAACCCTTATAGTTTTTCTTAAGTATACTTTTAGTCCTTAAACTAAGGTATTTAGTATTAAGATATTTATATTATTATTACTTAGCTTTATTATTATTATAGGTAAAAAAGGGGTTTAATAAAAGGTTAGTAATACTAGCTATAAAGCTTATTACTACTTAAAAGGTAGTAGTAGCTTCGGAGCTTATTACTACCTTAGCTTATTACTCTTAACTTAAAAGCTACTTAGCTTACCCCTTTTAAATTTATTGTTCTTATTATAGTTATTAAGTTTGTAATAGCTTAAGCGATATAGTATCGCATTCTTTATAAGGTTAGCGTCCTCCTTATCTTTATTAAAAACTGTAATATTATAGTCTTTTTCCTTAAAGAGTAAGGTCTTTTTAATAGCTTATAAAACCGTATATTCTTAATAATTATAATTCTCTTTTAGTTAAGCTATACCTTATAAATATAACTATAAAGCTTATTAAGACTTATAAGTCGTTCTTTTTATACCTTAAGGTCTATCTTAGCTATCTTAGCTAATATCTTTTATAGCTTAGTTATATATATAATATAACTTTAAGTCTAGATATACTTAATAAAGTATATATAAAGAACCTTAATCTCCTTAAGTAAGGCTTTTAGCGGCGCTTTTTTTAAAGCTATACCGCGTATAAGTAAGAGGTTTGCTATATATATAACTATCTTTATATACTAAAGCTAAAGGAATTCCGGTAGCTTTATCTTAATATATATTACCCTCGCAGACTTTATAAGTATACGGCCGGCTCTTTTTACCTTACTATTTTACTAAGATACGTAAAGTACGCTATAGCATAGCATAAAGTAGTCTTCTTTTAACTAAGCTTTTATCTTCTTAATATAAAATTCCGTTATATTATTAAAGGCTAATACCTAAATAAGGGCGCTAGTAGCGCTATTCTTTACCTATATTTTCTAAGTCTTTATTATATTAAAGGCCCGATCTTATATAAGTAAAAATAGTACTTAGTAAAATCCGGTAAAGATATTAATATTATAAAGGTAATAGTTAATACCTATAGAGCTTATAAGCTTATATTATAAGAAGTCTTAATATATATATATAAAGAATGCTTAAGCTATTATACTTAAGTTACGATTAATTATTACGTCTGCTTTTTTAAAGTAATAAGCCTTATAATAAAATCTCTTAGCCTTTTCCTTATTAATCTTAAGGCTAGCTTTATAATATACTTTAAAGACCTTTTTTAAGCCTATATAGCTAAGGTAGCGATATATCGTCCCGTAATCTATATATCGCTAAGTATATAGTAAGGCTATAAAGCTTAAAGTTATATATATACCCCTTAGCTTTATATTTAAGATTATTATAATATATATCGTTTTAGTAATATTGCAGACCTTAGTCTTAAAAGGTATATAAAATAACTATTCTTTAATATCGTTAAGCTTAATGCCCTTTTCTTTAAAGCACTAATTGCTAATAAGGTTAGCTAGTAATACTAGCGCGTAATTAATATTTAATAGCTTTAATATTACGTTATTAATAATAACCTTAACGGTGCTTATAGCTTTTACTTATAGCGGGCTGCTATTTAACGATATTATTAAAAAAAGGTTAATAGCTTTTATATTAATAAACTATTTTAAGTTATTAAAGTAGTAAGTTATATATTTAAAGTCTATAATAGCTTTATCTTAAACGGGCTTATATTTATTTATAACCGCGCTATTTAAAAAGTAGCTATTAAATTCGCTACTAGCTATTATAATAGCTATATTGCCTATCTTATTTTCTTTATTATTAGTCGCGGCTTTAGCTACTTAAAATGCCTTTTAAAACTTTAAGACCTTATTAAAGTACTTAGTTTAGTAGTTTAGCGTTCTATATATAACTTTCCTTAGCTTAATATAGTAGCCGTACTTTAAGATAATAGTTACTTTAAAGGTATTATATTTCTTACTTAATTTACTAAAGCTAGTAGTATTCTTATTAAAGTCTTCTTTAAAGCCTTTAATACCGCTTTTACTATTATTACTAAGGCCTTTATTTTTACTAAAAGCGGCGTTAGTTAAAACCTCTAACTTTTTAGCTTTAGCTACTTTTATAAGCTATTTATATATCTTATCCTTTAAGATATAGTTCCTATATTATTAATTATAAGCTTAGTTACTAAACTAATTAAGATAATACTTTTAAATGCCTTTAAAAGCTATAATAATAAAAAGTTGTTTTAGTAAGTCTTTTTTATTATAATAAGCTAATCTTAATATTAATATAGCTTTTTTATAAACTCTTTAATATTAATAAACTTCTTTTTATCTATATTAATAAATTCTATAAAAGTAGCGTAAAATATAACTTTAAGGACCTTTATAAAAAACTTTTTAATTAAGTTTATAGTCTTTTTTATAGTTATTTAAGCTTTTTACCTATTTTTTATAAGGAGATCTTATATCTTAAGCATAATACTTATAATAATACTATACTTTACCGCCTTATTATTCTTTTTTTATACCTTAAACTTAAGTATACTTACTAAAAGTATTACTTTAGTACTATTAAGGAAGCCTTTAAGGTCTTTTATACTAAAGGTAACTAAAAGCTTTATTATCTATAAATAATAATTTTCTTAGCTTTAAAGCTTATTTATATTAACCTTATACTTTTATTTTAAAGCCGTTAATACTATTATATATTTAAAGTTAAAAAAAGTTATAAATCTACTAATAGCGACTATCTTATTATACTAAGCTATTAATATAGTAAATCTTTTACCGCTTATAATATAAATATAAAGTTAGCTAAATATAGCTATAAAGTTATATCTTTCTTAAGCGTATATATTTAATATAATATACTTAGTTAAAGTTATTGATTTATATTTTTATATAAGTAGCGATAGCCTTAATATCTTAAGCTACTACTACCTTAGTCTTTAAGGACTTATAGGTTAAAAGTTTAAAATATAATTAAGAGAGTTAAAGTAATTAAGGTAATTAAAGTAATTAAGGTAAAGAGGTTAAGGTAGCAATTTCGTAGCGCGCGAAGGCTATAACTTATAAAAAGAGGGAGCTCTAAAAGATAATAATAGTATCTAGCTAGCTAGGAAGAAATATATATATACGAGAGGTGCCCTTATATATATATAGCTAACCCCTATAAATAAGGGCTAGGGCTACGCCTAGGGCTCTCGCAGTGAAATAGGTATGGGGCCCTGGCGTATGCACTCCGTATATTTACAATAAACTCTAACTTACATTTAGTCCGCCGTAGGTACCCCCTATCTTGCTAGAAGTTACGCACACGTGACACGGCCGCCCGACGACGCGGTGCTCACGCCTCTGCCAAAGTGTCCGCATAAATAACACAGCCCCAGGTATTACCATCGGAGATTTAGCAATGACATGGGAGCGCCCCATGAGCCCCGCGCGAGCGGCACAGCGACGGCGGCTGGCCTGTACGCCGGACATGCTATGCTGCTCTGCACTTGCTTCATGGCCCAGACAAGTCGTCGTGGTGCGCGGCAAGGCTCCTCGTGCCGCTGTGCGACCCCGTGCGAAGTGGGCGTGGAGGTTGAGAAGCTGTGCAATGGGACGATCGCCTGCCTCGTTGCCGCCAACTTCCCAGACATCTCGGGTTGCACAGATTGTAAACAGCCCGAGTACACGCAGTGGTGAATGCTCTGGCCACTGGTAGCCAAAAGGAGACCCAACCTATCAACTCCCTTTGAACGCTGACAGGCTGTGTCCCGCTCGCAATGCAATGCCGTACGGCAGCATACATATGCAGTGTGGGCGCATTCGCGGCAGCCTGCCTCTCACCGTCCGGCTGCCGTGAGTTCAAGAGGCCATGCAGTGAGCCTGTGGCGCTACGCCCGGCCAAAGCCATGGGATGGGGCGAAGCTCTCAGAGCCAGAAGACTGACCGAGAAAAAAAATGACAACAAAGTAAGGCTGCCAATTACGTACAAATCCTTCGCAGGGGCTGAGACGAGACCTTGCGCCGCACGCTCGGTTCTGCTTTCCCCTCTCGTATTGCTTCATTTCATCGACCTGGTGTCTTCGTGACCATGTGCTGAGTATGGACGTGTCTTGGCACGTCGTCGTGCCCGACGCAACGCCCCAAGCCACCGGCGGGCGGCCTCGAGCCTTTCTGGCTGCAACAGAAGCTCGTCACGCCAGATAGGTATATCCATTGTCATCCCGGTCCAGGTAGTCCTTTTCAATGAGACTGCGGAGCACGAGTGTGTCAGCGCTTCAGTCGTTTTCCACATGGCCCCGGGACAAGACTCCTCAAACACTCACCTCTCAATCTCCTTCTTGATGGCCGCCGGCTCGACACTCCCCCTCTTCTTGGTCAGATTGATCACCTCGGCCACCAGTTCAGCGTGCCCCATTTGCTTGCGACTCTTCATGATGCGCACGATTGCTGCCTGCGTTTCGAACCTCCTGTCCTGCGCGATCCTCTCGTGCGTTGCCTTGCTCTCTTCTTTCGTCTCTTTGAGCTGGATCTGGTTAATCTTGACTCGGTACTTGGCGTCTACGAAGCCCTTGTTGAACGTGAACGTGTCCGTCGTCTTCACCTCACGCCCCTTGGGGTGCTTGCACAAGACCCGAGCCTTGCCGCAGGCCAGCGATTGCAGCGTCCTCTCCAGTTCGCCCCCCTGGAGACCTGTCGCCGTAGATATCTGGTCGTGGGTGAGGAACCCGTCGTCTGCGGCGCCATTGAACACCATGAGGACGACGGCCTGGAATGCGGAGACGAGGAGCTCCTTTGCTCCCCTTGGAAACGCCGCCTTGACGGAGCAATGCGCCAGCGAGTGCTTCCACGTCAGCACTCGCCCCGTGTGCTTGGACCTGTAGTGGCTGTCGAAGCGTTCAATCTGACTGGCGACTTCGTCGGGCAGATTCAGCCGCACGTCTTGGTACGTCGGCCACGCGGCAGCCGACAGGATCATGACGTGCAGGTCCAGAGCGGGCTTCCGCTCCAGGTTGGCACTGCTCCACTGCTTGTACGATTCCATCTCGTCCTTGGCCAGCTCCTGGTCCTTGAACATTTGTTCCAGGTTGTGCGTAAAGTTGGAGCCGCACTCGCCTCGGAGCTTGGTCAGCATGTTGCGCTCCGCGTCCTGGCTCGCGCTGCGGCCCATGAGCAGCCGCCGCGCAAGGTCCTTTTTGTAAAAGGCCTCGAACGCGTCCTTGCCCTCGATGAAGCGGAACAGCTCTAGGGCTTGGTCTAGCTGACGGTCGAGTTCTGCGTCCTCGTCGGCACTGCTTGCTTGGCCTTGCTTCTCGGCCGCAGCCCTGTCCTTGACGTCTGACAGGAGATCCTTAGGTAGGGCTTTGAGGCCGCCCCTTAACAGCATGTCAATGTACTTGGCCGTCATCTCTCCAATCTTGGACGTTCCTGTGTCCCAGCATGCGGCGGTGGAGCGATCGTTCATAAACTTGCCAAAGGCCTCTCGCATCCCCCACAGAAAGTCTTCGTCCTTGTCAAAGGCGTCGCGTATCATGAGATCCAGCGACCGCCTCAGGTCCAAGAGCCGAAGGACCATTTTATCGCCTCGTTCCTTATCCGCGATGATGGCGGCGCCGGTGGTCCGGATGTAATCTCCCCATGGCGCCTTCATTTTCTTTTGTATGCCAGATAGCCGTAGCAGATCGTAGAGCCCCTTCATCGACTTGACGTCCTTATCTGACAAGAGATGGGACAAGCTTCCTCCATGCAGGAGTTTGTCAGAGTAGCGCTCTATCAGGATGGCGTGTGCCGAGTCCATCAACTGCTTCTCCGTGGTGCTCTCCAGGTTGTATGCGATGCAGCGGTAATCCTCCCTCTGTAGCAGAGTCTCGCAGGCCGATATGTACTCCTTGAGGCTCGAGGCGCTCCACGACTCGCCAAACTCGTGAAAGTATGCCTCGGACTCCCGCAGCAGCCTTGGCTCAAAGTACTTGACGTACACTCCCAACACGTAGAGCATGCGAACAGAGTCCTTCAGGAGATGCGGGTCCAGTCGCGGGTCGCCTCGGCGGTCATATTCAACCATCTCGCAGATTCCGGCAACGACCTGGGCGCCTGGCGTGCTAATCGAAGCTGCGACTTGCTGGGGAAAGGCCATTCTCCGAAAGTGGGTGATGGTCATGTCGTTGATGGATGGGAGGGATTCGCGGAGTAAATAGGTTCGGTCTAGGTAGCTAAAGGTCGAGCGAATGGTAACCTGCGGCCGAGTGAGCGAAACGTGACGGATTCAACGGGGGACCGCGTGCAGTGGCTTACCGCCTGGGCGCTCCAGATCTTCCACTCCCCCAGAACGCTCGTCAAGACGTCGATGCTCGCGCCCCCCCCCGAGCGCTTGATTCGGGGCAGGACGGTCCTTTGAAGGTGTGCGTCGATGCGCTCGGCGAGCAACTTGTACACCTTTTCGGCGTTGCCCCTCCGGCACACGTCCTCGACGCCCCGGTACAACCTCTCGAGGGGCACTGTTGGGCGCCCTCCGGCGAAGACGGCGGCGAGGGCATTGTCGAGCTCCCTTTCGGTGCGGGCATAGTACTCCTCGACCTCGGCGTCACGGCTGCTGGGAGCGCGCAGGTTTTTGATGACGAGCCTCTTGGCGCCGCTGTAGGGCTGAAAGGCCGACGGACGCTGGGTGAGGTCGATGATCTCTGGCAGTTTGCCCCGGGCTCGCGCGCTGGCCATGGCGGGCGTGTCGGCGAACCGGCGGCGTTTGGACGCAGCGGCGGGGGACGTGGCAGGCGACGAAGACGACGAAGTAGACGACGAGAGGCGCGGCCGGCGGCGGGAGGATGGGTCGAAGGGCGCGGATTGCATGGGGCGACGAGGGAGTCGTGCAACAGCGGGCTTGTCTGCAATGCTTCCTTGTCCGAGGCCACAGCCGAGGGTGGCACCGGCTTTGGCCGCGTCTACCGATGCTATTTCTACACAGTTCCGGCCGGCTGTCAGGTCAGGCAAGGGGAGGAGAGGCGAAAACAAAGTCGACTTTGGCGGACGCGTTGGAAGTGGTCATGCCACCTTGGACGATGGTTGATCCGTCGTTGGTTTTAGGTGGTAGGTACCTATGTATGCCCCGCGATTAGATAACGGCGGATAGAAGTACCTCAGTCCGATATGAGCCAAGATGATTGTCCTCCAGCAAGCATCCTCGCTTTTTACCCTCTTTCAGGCCCCCTTTCCCTCCCTTTGCTCTTCTCTTGATCAACCCTGTCCCTATTTAGTTGCTCATTGACTTCGCTCGCAGAGGAGTGCCTAAGTCTTCCCACCGCAAGGTGGCTTCTCCTGCCGTTGGCTTCTCCTCCAAGACATGTCCTCTCGAGGCCGTTCGCGGGCCATGTCAGGGGCATCGTCATGTAGGATCCCCCTCTGCCGCATCGTTTGCTCATGGCGTAACAACCTCCCTCCTAGCATTCGCCTCCACTCCTCCCCAACCGACCCTTGGCCTCAAGCGTACGCTGCCCAGCCTGTTCAAGATTCCCGTCAGCAAGTCAACGTCTTCACGTCTCTCGTAAAATCCCAGCACGCACCAGAGTAGAGAACCGCCAGGTTTCGCTCGTCAGTGGCTTGGTTAATCAGGTCGTTGACCGTCGCCGTCACGCTGAGCGCCTTGGAGAGCTTCTTCCGCACCACTTCAAGCGCCCGGTCCGCCTCTGACGGCTCGTTGAAGTGCTCTGCCCCCTTGCCGCCTCTCTTGGCCTCTGCCTCGCCCTGCCCTGCATCCTCTGCTCCCGTGTCGCTCTCCTGTCTTGCCCTTTGCAGCTTGGCCAGCCTGAGCGGTGAGATGGACCACGTGTAGAGCGGATCGTAGCGCAACACGTCGAGGATGGTCATGATCGAGTACTGCTCCTCTCGAAGGGCATCGAGTGTGAACTCGCAGCAGCGCCGGAACGCACCCTCCGTCTTCGTGATGCCCATTCCATCAACAATGTCTCGTGTCAGCCGAAAGGGCACCAGCTCCGGCACCGGGAGGATTCGCCCCGCCTCGAATGCCACGCCCAAATCAATGTGCACCGCCTCGCCCGTCTTGGTATCCAACAGGATGTTGTGGCCATGCCGGTCGCCCACCCCAAGGACATGGCCCAGCATCGATATCGCCGCCGTGCTTCTCGTGTATGCCAAGCGCCTCGTGAACCACTCGTCCGGGTCCATAAAGTTCTCCATGAAAAAGTACCTCATCACGGGGCGGAACCTCTCCGTCACTTTACGATACGTGTTGATGCGAACCTCGGTAGACTTGTTCTGGACCGTGTAGATCTCCTTCCTGCACTGAGACCCCTTCAGGTCTCTTGGGTAGTATCTCTCGTGCGCCGGCATGAGGAATTCATGGAGGGGAATTGTGTTGGGCACAAACTCAATCAGGCCCGAGGATGCCGTGAGCGGCAAAACTTTGTACGTCCGAATTCCCAAGTTTCTCTGCCGGGTGCTTCGGTGCAACTTCAAGAGCGAGGACGCGGCGGCAAAGACCTGCTCCATGATTGCGTCCTGGCGAAGGTCGTCGTGGCCGCCCTTGACCAGCTGCCTGTACTTCTTGCCATCGCTGCCCACGGCCGTGATGATCTTGGGTAAGCTAACCCCAGACGCAATGGTCATTGTCGGTTCCAACTTCACGATGTGCGGAACGCCGGAGTAGTTCTTGATGGCCGACACGCCAATGTACATGGTCGGCGGCGGAACGCGGAACCTGGCCAGGCAGTTGACCAGATGCTGCCCGGCTACAGAATCCTTCAAGGCAATCTTGGCCCCAGATTTGTACTTGTTCGGGTTCATGTCAATGGCCAGCCCGTGATAGTACTTGCTCGTCTTATCAATCGACAGCCAGATTTCGGCCGCAGACTTGGTGCTGCAAAGCCGTTGGGCAACCTTTTCCGTTGCCTTGACGCGCAGCACCGCCACCTCGTCCTTTTGCTGAGCCTTCGCCTTCGTACCCGACCAGATCTGATACATGCCGTGGTAGGGGTGGTCGATGCATATGTTGACGACCAGATCAGAGAGTAGCTTCTGAAAACCGGATTCTTGATTTTGAAGCCGAGACGTCAGCTGGTTCATGAGACTGACAAACTTTCCCGTCGGCACAAGCTCGAGGTAGCGCGCCACGGCCTTGTTGGTGGCATCTTCCGTTGATCGCTCCAGCCATAGCGCCGTGAACCGCAGCGCGTCGTTGTTGAACTCGTCAGAAGTCGCCAAGGACAGCAGATAGTTCTCCAAGCTGAGCCGCACAAACTCGCTTCGCGTCTGCTCAACGCGCCGCAACTCCTGCTCATCCAAATCCAGCCATTGCTTCTCTTTGGCAAGGCCCTGCTGGTATCGATTCCTGAGCTGCGAGTCTCTTGTCGACGAGATGAGCGCCTTGAGATCAGCCACCTCGTCGCTCTTGCCTTTCCTCAAGTTCTGCAGCCTCTTGAGATCCTCCAGCCCGTCCACATCCTGCAGTTGCTCGTCGCAAAACATTGCAAACTGGTGATAGACTGCGCCCGTCTCCTTGACAGGGGCATTGTCGCGTTTGAGCTCCTTGAGCGCTGGCTCCAGGTACGACTTTTGAATGTCTCGCGGCTTTTCGAGGCGCGCGATCGAGACCTTGTGACCAATCTTGGACAGCAACTCTGATCGACCGACGAGAATCGTCTGCTTGCCAAGAGAAGAATCCTTGTCGATCCCCTGAAGCAGTCGGATGCTAGTACTCATCTCTCCATGGTCCCACAGCGAGTTGGCGACCTCCATTTTGACTGCTGCATCTACATGCAGATTAAGATCCTCGCAGACGGGGAGCAGCTTATTGAGCGCCGTCGATATATTGAGAGACTCTTGCGTCGCCTGGTGGTAGCGGTAGATACCGGATGCCATGAGCATCGCCTCGACTTGCATTCGCCTCAGTGAAGACACGGGGAGATTTGCGTTGCTGATTATCGAAGCGTGTTGACTCAACATGCTGGCTGTCGTCTCTCTGCAAGACAAGATCTGGCTGACGTCGTCGTACCTAGAGCTCTGTCAACATAGGCCATTCTTTGGCGCACAGCGGCAACACAGTCAACTTACATGCCGCTCCTCATCCACTGGCTGTGATCTCGAAAGGTTTGCAAAACCTTGTTCATTCCGGCAGTATCGGTGACGTTCAGGAGATCGTCAAGCTCGGTCAGAGCGGCCAGTGCGGCCAACCGGCTTCTCAGCACCGTGGCGTTCGCGCCGTCACCCGCCAAGCTTTGCATGATGCGGCCGAAGCCGTCATACACTGCCGACCGAACTGCGGAGAGACTTGTAGCTTGATGCATGCTTTGATACGCTCTGTACACGGCAACAGTGTGATGCTCTGTAGACGATGGCGCAGGCAGGTTCCATATCTCGAGCCTTCTCGCAGTTCGAAACGTGCTTTCCAGTGCCGAATTGGAGGACCCCAGATCTTGCTGTGTTTGGAGCACCGAGTGGGACAGTCCCGACAGACCCAGAGTGCTAAGTGCCCCTACGAGAGCTTGAGCATCCGAGTCCGCTTCCGGATCACGGAGACGGATATGGCTGTCGTACTGCGCACCCCTGAATGCAAGGCTCTTGGAGCCTTCCTTTTCGTACTCGACACGGGAGAGGACTTTGGCAAGACTTGCGTCCTCGGGAAGACCGTAGTATGTATCTGGGTCGTCGATGTTTTCGAATATGGTGAGGAGGGTCTCGTTGATATCCGCGTCCTTGGGTGTGGACGACCTCCGAGACTTGCGCGTGCTGTCAAAAGTGACGAGCTCGGAAAAGAGTAGAGCGGTCTTGTACATGCCGCAACGAGAGGCCGCCGAAGCCGCAGCACGGTAGTCTATGTCGAGCCAGTGTGACCGATCTTCAATGGAAGACTCTCTGGGATATACTTGGGTTCTCAGATAGAGAATCGTGTTGAGCAGCAGTTTCAGGTTATCCCTAGCCAAGGGGGCTCTCGAACCCAGCCATTCCTTGATTGCTGCAGACAAACGGCGCTTCAGTGCCTGAGTCTGCCTCATTTCAAAGTATAGAACTAGATGGACAATGAATGGGAATGCTTTTTCAGCAAAGCCTTTCAGTCGAGCCAGGATAGGGGGCAGCACGGCAAGAAGAACGAAGTCAGGCACGAATTTTGCCAAGTGAACACTGAGCTGAGATAGCCACTGTTGGGAAGCAATGTCCTCTGTCCAGACATCTTCAGCAGTGGGTGTTACCGCCGCCTCTGACGGCGGTGAGCGATACCGTCCCCACCGCGAGGCAAGAAACAAGGCTTCCGACAAGGTCCTCTGACAAGCGGCGACGAGCGGTTCATCCTCTTGCAGCACTGCCTGAGAAACCGCGCTCCTGAGAGCGGCCTCCGAGAGGCCAGCCACAACAGAACTCTGATCTGAAGTGAGATCCTGGAGGAGATGTAGTAGACCCGTCTCGGATCCATTGGGTCCTGGAGCGGCCAACTTCCTATATTGTGGAAGCCGTGACTCGCAGAGAATGCCCTGGGGAATCTCCCCCGAAGACGAAAAAGATCGACCAAGCACACGCCCGGACCACGACAAGTAGTTGCGACTGAGATCATGTGCCTCACAGCTCCTCCATACAGCGCCGGCAAGAAGAGTGGCGTCTTCATCGCCGCCGACAATGTCGTCAGCGATGACGGTAGGCACCGTGAAGTCGCCACAAAGCAATTTCAAAGCGAGCTCACGAGACGACTCGTTCAAAAGCCCTTGTTCTGATGCACCGTCTTTCAAAATGTCCAAAAGCAGCTTGCTCTCTGATGTGCCCTTCTCTGCACTGCCAGACGACCTTATGAGCCCTGCGGAGTGGGTGACCGATTTGAAAGACTTTGCTTGAGCGTGGCTGCAAAACGTGGACGAGGTGTACTTGGCCAGATACTTCCGGAACCACTCGTGGAACTGCTGGGCCTTGCTCATTGTTGCCTTGAACTGGCTTTCCTGCGTGGTGCTAGATTGGCTTGATTCAAGAAACACTCTGAGGGAGGCCAGGGTTGACAGAGCGTAGCCAGCCAGGAAAGATGGGTTGTGGCTCAGGTATTGATCTCCTCCAGCGAGCAGATATTGACTCAATCCTAAAGCATCATCGGCACATTCCGAGTCAACGAGGAAGCTGCGAATCGAGTTGAGAAGCAACTCAAGGCAGTAAGAGTTTAGTGCCACAGGTCCGGCCAAGCAAACGACAAGTCGAACTTTTCGGAGGACCGAGCAGGCGTGTAGCGATCCCAAGGCAGGGTGAACAGTGTTGAAGAGCTTTCTGGTGACGGATGCCACCAAAGATGGCGTCCAGAGGTCGTGAAATTGAAACTCTGTTCCTTGGCAGAGCCTGAAGAGGTTGTGGATTACATACTTTGCTCGAAACATCGGCTGTTGGTTGGGCGGCAAGTTGGCTGGCGAGTGAGCGATGCTTTTGATTGTTTCCAGATTGTCGGCGGCGTACGCAACGTCCGGGTGTCTGCGGAAAACTCTCTCAGGAGAATCTTCCTGATCAATGAGATCGAAGAAGAGGGCGACAATGTCGACGAAGTTGATGTAGATTGCTTCCATGTAAAGCTTGTTCCCGAGCCTTTTCCGAATTCGATCCTCTCCCCTCCCCTTGCCTGAGTCGCTGAAAGCGTCGCTGTAGATCATGGAGTAGGAAAGCGCTGTCGCGAAGTTGCGTTGCAAGAGCTCCACGTCGCTTGATCCGAGCGCTTGAGTCAAGTCTTTACTGGCCGCTTCCTGTCCTCGCATGATGACTAGTCCAATCGTTTCAGCTTGAGCAGAGCGAAGCAAGCTTCCCAGCTCATCGAAGCCAAAGATGGAGAAAGGAATGTCTTGCAGGGAATCATTCTCCATCCAGGTATACAAGAGCTGGCGTGAAAAGAGCTGGAATAGCTCCTTTGGTGAAACAAGACTTAAGTGGTGGGCAACATCCGCCAAGCACCATTTTGCATATTCCGTCGCCTGAGATATTCGTCCAGGAGTCTCAAAAATGTGATATATGCACCGCCTCAATAAAGTTGGCCAGCGACAGGCCAACTTTGAAAGAACCAGCAGCCTAAAGGCGATGCCCGCTGTGTCGTCGGGGTCCGCAGGCAGATTGTCCAGGACGTCCACGAAGACCTCGTCATGCAGCAGAAGAATGTATAGTTCAAAGATTCCGGCGATCCTGTCCGTGATGAAACATTTGACCTTCATCGTGCCATTGCTGAGGATGTACAAAAGCGAGGTCCGGCACGAATCAAGACCGAGATTCTTGCCGTATGCTGGATCGGCATTGAGAAGGGTAAAGAGCAAGCGGGCCATCGACGTCTGAGCCCTCGGAGAAAACAGGTTCGAAGAGAGGCAGACTTTGATGAAGTAGTTATAGAGATCGCCTACCCTCTCCGCGAGCTCGTGGTTGTCACTGAGCCAGATTTGATGTAAGCCCTCAACGACCTCGACACAAGTACTGAGCGCGACCTCGCAGCACTGGTATTCCGAGTCGCTGATGATTGCGCCTAGCCTTTGAACTAGGTTCAATGCGTTCTCGGGGCTCATGGCGAGATCTGACCTGGACAACTCAACCAGTAAACATTGGCACGATAAGAGGTCGTCGTCGGCCATGGACAAGAGCTCCTCGAGCCAACTGTCCGGAACGAGACCGATCTGGTTTGCGTCGTTGTAGATGATTCGCATGAGGGCGAGGCGAAGCCGGGTCTCGGTGTAAAACGCTCGCGGGCTTGTAGACATTTGCGTATTTTGTCTAGGAATGGACACAAGCGCTGATGTCGTGGCGACCTTGCTGTTTTGTGAACCAAACTCATCGTCAAGATCCATGGAGTCCGAGTTACTCGAGCTGAATCCCAATTGCCTGTGCTCCAGCGAGGCCGCAAGAGTGGTCACGAGACGGAGGAGGCCGAGATTTTCGCCATGAAGCCGTGTCAGGTTTTCCGTGGTGAGATCAGGTATACAATAACGCAACAGGCGCAGAACCAGTTGCGTCGACGCCATCGGCTCGACCGAATCCAAAGCAATCGCCAAGCTCCTGCCGGCGACATCGACCAATTTTGCCTCTACAGTAGATGACTGGGTAGAGTTCAGATCGGTCACCTGAGGCAGAAGCATAGAGCCCATGATGCAAGCAGACAAGAGGCTCTGGAACCTTTCGAGAGAGATCTGGCTCCCCCCTTCTCCCGCTTTCCTGGTCCATGAGTCGCATAGGTCGATCAGCTCTTCCACTTTTGGAAACAGGAGCTCCAACGTGAGCTTCTTCGACGCATAGAAGTTGCTCGGGTTCGACAGAGGAGAGGATTTGACTGTTGCTCGCGAATGAGCATGCTGAGGAGACTTGGAAATGGGCAGTCTGTGCTCAAGCAGCAAAAGGTACTGGCTGAAGTGCGCGATCTCGCCTTGCAGCTTCCAGGCCTCGCTGAGAGTGGAGCCAGAAACAGCTTGTCGACCGCTCCAGGAGAGTGGCTGGGCTCCGCAGCATGCTCTGAGTAGATTGACAAACTCAAGGGGACGAACATGGAGCGACTGAAAGGAAGCGTATCCCAACTCGTCTGGTTTGCCTCGCGTTAGTCTCTTGTCACTATGGCGGTTTGACGAGACTCACTAGGGTTCCACTTCAAAAAGACCCATCTGATAATATGACTGCTTGTAGTTTGGCTGACGCTTGGTAACCTGGTATTCCGTTCGTGAAACAGACACGACATGAACGATATAGATGTATCGCAGAGGATTGCAGGTCCGTTGACGTCAGCCATAGTGACAAAGCTGTTAATGTCCTCTGAGAGCGAGTGATAGGGCAGGATGCCAGCCTCCAATATGGTATGCAGTAACAGACACGACGCACGACTAGTCGCTGGAAGGCTGAGAGATCTCGTAGCTGCATGCCATAGCTGTCTCCATACATCTGCCTGACCATCACCCAAGCCAGGCATTGTGGCGCAGCTTCAATCCGTCTGTCAGCAACTCGAGGGAAGTACAGGAACATGGCGAGAGTACCTTGCACACGCAACCAGAGCCCAGGATGCCGTTGCAGCATTCTTATCCGAGACAAGGAAAGTCAACTCGACGTGCAACCTGGCCAGTTTTTCCAATGTCAAGGCGTTGGCAGCGACCAGGAATGGAATCAACTGCAGGGCAGTCCTCTGGGTGCCAATATCTTTTGACTTTAGCTTGAGTCTCAGACACCTCAAATCCTCTCGCAATCGCCGCTTTTTGGTGGGAGGTTCGACAGTGTCAGCTCTAGGCCCAGGCTGAGTTGATCCTGGTCGAAGCAGGATCGCTTCTAGCAACGCCAGGCTTTGGACCAGGGCCCAGTGACTCTCCCCCTCGGCATTGTGATAGCGCAGCCCGAAACAACCGGTTTGTAGAGAATCTTCCGGCAGTGATGATGTAGAGAACGTGAGATCGTTGAGCTGTAACCGAAAAGCCTCATCTCGCTTCGAGTACTCAAGCCACAATCGCTCGATGAGTTCCTCCACGTCACTCCGTACCGCAGAATCCCAAGCCGTGACGGCCAAGTGCTCGACATGCAGATGTGTTAGAAAAACGGTTTGAGATATTTCGTTTCTCAGCGCTCTGATGAGCTCGTCCTGGGAGACCTTTTCGGCACGCCACCAATAGCTCATGAGAGGCAACAGACGCTTGACCAGGGTGTTTGCAAACGCCAAGTCCTCGGCCTGGGTCGCGGTAAACGTGCAGTTCGCAATGGCAAAACATATTGTCTGCGTGGAGCCAAGGCTGAGGTTCTTCATTCCCAAAACCCTCAGGACGAGATCCGTGATATCCTGAGACCGCCTCGCAACCGGGGCGTTTGCTGCTTGGACCAAGTGATTGAGGCCTTGGAGGGCATCCCGAAGCGGCCCTCCCTCGAGCGAATTGGCACGCTTCTGGCTCAGGTTGGAACCATTTGATCTTGATGTCGACCACGGCGTGGCGGCAGCGATGGGGGAGTCGCGGCTCAGGGACACCGCAGCGGGTTGTGTATCACTCGGGACACTAAAATCGGCCACGTCGAGTAGAAAGTCGACACATCCTTGCCACGATGAAGCGGTTTTTCTTGCGAGAAACTCGACGTGGGACGGACGAGCAAGCACCTCTGCCAGAGCCTTGACGTAGTCCTGGACCAACGGCTGCACCAATTCCTCGTTTGGGCCGGGTAGCACCTGGGTGATGTGGTCGATGAGGGCGAGCAATGTCTTCCTTCCGAGCCTTGAGACACCCCGAGCCGCAGCGACTCGGACGGCAGCGGCGCATTTCGAAAGCCGCGAGCCGGCGCCATTGCGCTTTGGCTGAGTCTTCTTCTTGTCATAAAACACGGGCTTTTCGCAGAGGACAAGACTGAAGATGGCTTCGAAGATCTCATGGTAGGCCTTGTCTTCTAGTGCCGAACTGTTTGCGGTCGCGTTTAGTCGGGATACGGGCATGCCAGAGTAATAACGTACAGGTTTACGGCTCTATTCCTGAGGAGATGGGTCAAGTCTAGAGAGCATCTCAGGATATGCGGTCACAAGCGTGGAAACAAGAGGCCTGACCTACTGTCAACGGCCTTCTCGCGGTCTTTGAGAGAGCCGGTCTTGATGTCTCCTGTGAGCAGTCAGCGCTGGGCCGACCCAAGATGCCGCGGCGGGTTGCGCGTACTGGCGAGATGTTTCACGGTCGATGACTGGGTGGACGCCATTGTTCAGCGGCACATGGTCTCCCAACTACTTTCGTCGCAGTGAATGAGCTGGTGGCGTGTAGCTCGTCAGCGAACTGCCTCACGGTGTCACGGTGTCACGACCACTCTTCCCCCGGTCGTATCACCAGAGGCCAAGGCAGTCGACTCAAGAGACGTCGCAAAGCACACGATGTCATGGCTTCACGCGGCCATGACTGCGAACGGTCGAGCTTCAATAAGCTGTACAGCGTGAGTTGACAGGACTCTTGAGTATGTCACCAACGGAAGCGAAGCCGAGCCTCGTGCATGGAGGGACGATGAGCAAGGTTGTGTGTGTACTTGGTACCTGGGAGGATAAATAAAGCCGGCAGAATCCACACCGCCCGCCTAAATGTTTGCCCAGGGCCCGCAATAATCTGCGCGGTCGCATCCAAGGCTCTGGCCAGTACTTCACCGCACCGGTAAAGTGAATGGGGGCAGCAAGGCTGCAGAAACCAGAGACAACGCCCCTTCTCGCGCATCGCGGCCGGCTCGACGCGACAAGAGGCTGCACATTGATACCATTCTGCGCGCCTGTAGCCGCCTTGTGACCTTGATTAACAGAGCCACGCCTTCACCATGCGATAGCACTCTCTCGCCAACATGGCCGAATTCACAACATTGGATGCCTTGCAGGCGCTCCACAGAGAGCTCGTCGCGTTCAGCGGCGGGTACGGCAACGGCCTCGAGAGTCTGGATAACGAGTTTCTCGTGCAGACCTTTGAGAAGGAATTGGATAAGCTATGGGAGCATCCGTCCAAGAAAGAGCAGAGCCGCAACATGGTGAAATCAGGTACGGAGAATAGCCGACTTCGCTTGGGCGCATGGGCAACCAGCCAGACTCTAACGCCAGCCAGGGAAAATTTCTTTGGACGGCAGTGAATACACCATCAACGAGAAGTTCCAACAAGACGCGCTTCTGTTGTCGGACGAGATCGACCTCGACGAGCTCCAAGCGGCAAGATGCCTCCTCGACTCCCAGGGCGATCCGCCTGTCTTGGGGCGCACCCTCCTTGAATGCGGAATAATCCGTTTTCACCAACAAAGGAAATATCTCCTCGATGTTCTTAGGCTGCTCCTCGAGTTTGACAGCGCCGAGGAAGATGCCGATGAGTCCAGCGCTCTTGCCAGTATCAAAATGTTTGTCGCCGGGCGGCTGTTTCGAGCTGGGCCCAAAGGACCGAAACGCCATGTTTCGAACTGCATATCCGCAATGACGCGCATCAAAGCCCTGCTGCAAAAGCTCGGGGACAAGATCGCGGCAGCACAAACCCTGAACCAAGGCGCTACTGCTGGATTGCCCGAAGAGATGGAAACGATTGAATTCTCACGTCTCAGCCTGATAAAGCAACACGAACTGCTCGGCGTTGTTCTCTGCCGCTGCATAGAGAAGCGACAGGCGGAGATATCGGACTTTCTGGAATTTGTCTCAACTCTCAAGAAGGCAGATAGATACGATGCTCTCCTAGGTGCGTTCTTCCTCGCCGTCCATTGACTGGCTGCTCGAAGACTCACCGACATTCAATTCTCTCAGTGCATCTGGTGCCTGCCATTGGTGCCTTTATCTCGGCCTTTGGGTCAACTGAAGGTGGCTACGATCTCATCAGAGTCCGCGAGCTGAATAAAAAGTTATTGCCGCCGGCAGACGATTCCACTTGGCCACTGCCGCAACTGCATGCTGCCTTTCGGGCTTGGTGGCTCGCAGAATACAGTGGCTTCTACTTGGACGATCCGCCCGAATCGGCCATTCCGCCAAACACTGACCTTGACGAGGGTAAGCGACTTATCCTGACGTTGATGCAGCATGATGCTGAAATAGGACAGAGGATCGCCATAGGTCGAAGCAGTTTCTCGATTCGCTCAAGGACGGCGCTTTCGACTTCCTACTCTCGGTTGCAGGCGATGTCAAGTCGCCAGAGTGGCATGATTCGGTCCGCGTGGGCATGCGCAACTGGCTCCAGAGGAAGTCTTCTGCTTCCCCCCCCGAGTCGATCCAGTTCTCGGGCTTCTTCCAGGTGTGCCTGATGACGCAATTCGAGGTCTTTGTCGATGCATTCATATCCAACTTGCCGGATGTTCTCAGAAAACTTCGCGTTGACGAAGATGAGCAACGGCAGTTGAGCCAGGCTCACGAACAAGACCTGGATCTCGAGCGCTTCTTGCTCACCATAGCATATTCCTATGAAGGGCGCCCTGAAGCGGCGGCCAACTTTTGGTCGGATCCAGAAAGCAACCTTGCGGGCTTCATGCACTGGGCGTCTCGGCGAGCGTCAACACCACTGGTGACGGCGTTTTGCGAGATGCTTCAAGCCATATCAGGCAATGAGGAATGCGCAACTGCGGCCCACGAATTCCTTCTTGACGAGGGCCATCAATCTTCGGGGAAACTGAGAAGGTCGCACTCCCTGACGTGGACTCAGATATTCAAAGAGCTCGACTTCTTTTCCGACAAGACTAGGCAAAAGCCAACGACAACCCAGCCCATGAGATACCGCGGTGCAAAGTCAGCCCATGAGCAAATGGAGACGGAGCCCGAGTCTGCCATGATGCTTGAATCTTACCTTCGTCTCATGACCAGGCTCGCCACCGAAAGCGAAACTGCCAGGGTGTTTCTATTGCAAAGTGCCGGGCACAACCTTGTCGACATGCTCTACGAACTGGCAAGCAGCCCCATACCTCCCCGGTTGCGAGGTTGCATTTTCATGGCGCTGAAGGCCCTCATGACCCGCAAGACAACCCGGGAGAGCCATATGATGTGGAGCTGCTTGGAGACTTGGGTTACCGGAGGCTATGCCAGCCCTGCGACTGGACATATGCGGCAATCACAGTCTATCACTGCTGTGTCCACAGAACGAATCCTGGATGAAATGAGCACCGGCTTCGAGGACCCTGAATCGTTCATCCAGCTGTTGCTGGCACTGGTGTCCCCGGCAAGAGACAGTAGTCCATTGAATGACTCTCTACCGTTTCCGGAGAATCTCGGATCGAGCTCTCGGTATCCCGGGCTCGAAGTCTACGTGGACTTTGTCATGGGCCTAGTCCTTGCGAACAAATCACACGATCTCCAGGACAAGCATCAGGTCCGGGCATTGAGGCTCAGCTGCCTCGAGTTCATCATCACGTGCTTGGCTACATTCAACGAAGATCTCATTGTCATTGCAAACGAAACGAATCTCAAGATTGATTCCGTCATTTCTGCCACAGATCTCGCGACGTACGTCTGCAAGCATCCCTTTGCGCGGGTCATGGAATGGATGTTCAATGACAAGGTGATGATGGCCTTGTTCACCACAATCCATCAAGACGCAGCAGATGTTGGCAGCGCTGCCCCGGACTCGCCACTCATCCTGGGAATCTTGCGTGCGGTTGAGGTCATCACCAAAGTCCTTGATCTGGAGGCGACTTACCAGAACCTGGTCAGGCCGCTCATTAAGGTGCAGGCTGGCCAGACGCGTTTACCAATTGCCCACCCAACATATGCCTCGTTCCAGGACGGGCTGGTGACGAGACTCAATCTCGTTGTGGACCTTGGCGTCTACTGCGGCATTGGCCATCCTGAACTGACACTGGCATGCCTGAAGTTGTTAGAGAAGATGTCTTCGTCGTCCAAAATCGCGGCTACTTGGACGGGATCGAGCCGACTGGCGCATCGCAACAAGGCCATTGTCGCTCTGGAGGCGAACGGAGAGCACGAGGCCATCTCAAGGTCATTCGTCTCCGAGCTCATGGCCCCGCTAGAGTCTCGCCGTGAAGCAAACTCCTCAAACTACGTTACAAAGATATACATTCTCGACTTCCTCTTCCAGTGCCTGCAGTTGAGCCCCAAAGAGCCTACCATTGCGCATCTGCTCCTGGGCTTCAAATGTGGCGTTGACTCTCTCTCGGTTGACAACCACGGTTCGTTTGTGGCTCGGACCTCCTTGCTCCACAGCCTGGTGAGGCTCCTGCTCGAGATTCCTTCGGGCGACTCGTCGGGAATGAGGCAATGGCTCGTCGCGCTCAAGTCGCGAGTAATGCGCATCCTGCATATTCTTTGGACCTCGCCTCTCTCTGCCACAATTGTCATCAACGAGCTACGAGAAAATGAGTTCCTTTTCCACCTTCTCATTCGCGAATCTGTCATTCGCCCCGACCTTCCCTGGGAAGAGCAGACCATATCCACGGTGCATTTTCCCGTCACGGATGGCGCTCCGACACTGGTCGACTTCCTCACGCTGCGAAGCTTGACTCTGGAATACATTGCCACGGAGCTCTGCATGATATCGCAGGGCCGCATGCCAGGGGTGAAGCGACGGATCTACGATGCCTTGAATGGTCAAGTCGTCGGCGATGGCAACCAAACGATCGAGACGCCGACAGCGTTTGATTTGTTCGACTTCCTCCTCCCCGAGGGCCTCTGGGACATTCCGCCACCGCCTCTGCAGTTTTACAAGAACCTGGATGTTTCTTCCTGTCTTGAGAGGGATGCCGACTCCAACCCCGTTTTCAATGTGGACCGAGCACAAGAAACCCTTCTCCTCACACGAAGCGAGCAGCATGGACAGGGGACCATGATTGCAGCCCAAGATTTGGTTGCCCTTGAGAAGGAAGAGGCCATGATCCTGGAATATCTCTTGTCGACCAATAGGCAGAAGCAGATTGCGACACGGTGTCTCAAGGTACTCAAGTCCTGGACTCGGTTGCTGTTGATCATGGTTGAGTGCAACGATTTCAAGGGAACGGCGCAGACTTCCTTCTTCCTTCAGGCGCTTCAGGCAGTGCTCCCCAGTCTCGAAGCCTTTGCCTCAGACCGCCCCGAGGAGGCTTTGGAATTGGCCAGACTGGCTCGAGTGCTCCTCTTCAGGCTTGATCTGTCAGCCACTGATGCGAGCGACAAGCAGAGCCAAACGATTGGCAATCTTGTCAGCGACAAGCTCTACCAACTCTTCCAGACATGCCTGCAGGCCATTGGCAAATGGGCGGGCTCTCCGGTGCTGAGATCGGTTTACTACGAAATTTGCTACCGCTATCTCACCGGCATGTCAGAGCAAGGACCCCTGAGCTCAAGTCGGCCCAAGACGACCAAGACCATTCAAGTCTATGGGGAAAGGCTCATCAATGTAATATGCGATGATGCCTACTGCAGCGAGGCCAGTTGCCAAACTGCGGCATTTATTCTCCTCAATGCCTTGGTCCACCTCGGCTGTCAGGAGGAAGACGACCACGTCATAGAGACACTCAACCGCCTCAACTTTATCGGCATTCTCGTCGACTCCCTTCGCAACATTATGCATGAGTGGCACGAAGCTTTCGCGTCTGGTGGGTTTCAATTTCCCAGGGTATATTTCATTTGGACCTGGTAGGCTGACGCTTCGCATCACAGGCGACAATGACCAGCGAAACTACCAAAACGCCCGTCTTGCTCTCTTGCTCGAGATTGCGCAATCTCGCGCCGGCGCCAAGTACATGCTCTACGCCAACATATTCCGCACTCTCGAGACCTCGGGCCTGTTCACTGCCGATCCCGAGTTGCAGAGCGACTCACAGAACCCGGGTGCCCTCGAACAGCACTACGACCTGCTGGCTAAGATTGTCCGAATCGTCGCTGCCGCACTCCTGAGCCGTGGCAGTCACAACGCTGTGCAGGGGCGCAAGTTCCTCACGGACCACCGGATGCTCGTGACTCACACGCTGAAGCGTAGCGCTGGCATCGGCGGCGCACACGCCAGCGAGGCGCTCGAGGGGCGGATTGAGGAGCTGGCGGACGGGCTGATGGTTGTCATTGCCGCGACGGGATTCTTGGAGGTACGTTGGCAGCCAGTGGTATCGGGACATGTTCTAACGAGAAAGCAGTTTGAGGACGAAGTCACGTCGGGATCTGGCAAGACGAACCACGCCCTGTTCCATTGAGAGCTCAAAGACGTGGTAGCTAGGCGGACTTGTAGTGACGAGGCAGTTCCTTGGCAGGGGAAGCAAGGAGGTTTGCGGGCTGCGCGCGGTTTGCTGGCTTGGGATAAAGGCCGACATCACGTGTGTGTTCATCTAGGATGGCACGGCAACAGAGTGGTGACTTGGTCAATCTGCCTGCTGAGTCGACACAAAGATTCTGGGGATAGACGTGTGGGTGGGCTTGGACATGAACATGTCTCTGCGGGACTGAATTCCCGGTCATTGCCGAATTGAAGCAGCGTCTCGAGTGTATTGAGACTAAAGTGCTCGCCAATGTGTTTCGCTCTGGTCAACTGCCGACCCAAACCAACCCTGAGTGCCGAGCCGGTGATGCTTCAAGAACTTCCTGGCCAGGGTCAAACTCCAATGCGCCTGTTGATGATGCCTGGATTCGACGTGATCCACCGCCGACCCCCCCTTGTACCCGAGAACCATCACGGCGTGGAGGCCGCCTTTCGCTTGCCCTTCCTGGTTGTGGTCATGAGCTTCAGCTCAAGCGGCCAGAACCCCTTGGTCTTGGTGCTGTACGACGAGCGGGATTTCATGTCTATCTTGGTGCGACACATGGGGCATTTCCCCCTTGTCGAATCCACATTGAGCGACGAATGTAGGCATTGCTGGCAATAAAGATGGCCTTGAAAGGGCAGAGTTAACGAGAGGCGCCAAGCACGCGACTGGGAACAGGGCACATACCACAGTGCGTGACGGTGAGGGTCGTGACGTCGTCCATGCAGATTGCACACTGAAAGGCAGAAATTTTGACGCGATTGTCTACTTTGGGCTTCCTCAGCTCCGCCGGAACCTCGTTGGCCTCCGTCAGGTCGATGGTCGTCAGCCCGCTCATGTCGTCTGCTTCTTGGGACTGTTGCTCGTCGGCGAACAGATCGTCGTCGTCTAACGGTATGGGCAGGGCGAGAGGCTCGGGCTGCGCCAGACGACCTTCTGTCCGGGAAAGGCGCCGTCTTTTGGGAGCAGGCGCTCGGACGGGAGTATTCGGGGCGTCTCGTAATGGAGGAGGCGGCATCCCGGCGCTCTGCGTGTCGTCGTGCAGTGAACCCTGATCGACGTTTGTAAAGAGCGAATTCCGGGAGGCTCCCGCACTGCGAGACGTGGATCGTGAGGGAGAGGCCAGGAATCCAAGGCAGACAGAGGGGCGGCGGGAGTGGGTGCCAGAGCCAGTATCGTGCGTGGCGGCGAGCTGATGCTGGTGGGAGCCTTGGTCTGGCTGCGGGCTCGTGCCGGCTAATGGGTTCAGGAAGGGCGAGTAGCCCGAGGGAGAAGAGAAGTCGTTGTCGGCAAAGGCACCGAGAAATGGGTCGTCGAAGGATGCCTCGTGCACCGGGTCGGTGGCCATGACGAAGGGGAACTCGTCGGCGCTATCATCACCCCAGACGTCAAATGGAGGGTACAGGTCGCTGTCGAAGTGGTGCGACTGCGTCTGGGCCGAGGCTGGGTTTCGAGGGCGGATGGGCGTTGAGAACTTGGAGTCGAGGGACGAGAGAGAGGCAGCGCTTGCCGCCCTCGGTGGCGCGGGAGAGGATGCAGAGGTGTGGTATTGGGGTGAAGACGAGCGAACGAGTGGCGAGCGTTGCTGAGGCAGCGGCGTCAGGGCCGAGTGCCAGCTGGCTCTGGCCGAGGTCGAGGGGCTTCGGGCGGCAGACAGCAGCAGCAGCTGTTCGTCGCCAGCCTGGTCGGCGGGTCGTAGTTCGGCTGCTGGCCCTGCAGCTGTCGCCATCCTAAGCCGCCGAGGTCGCGTTGTCAGAGGCGGGCACGCGAGGCGAGACAAGGGCAGCTACGACTGTTGACGGTCGAGGGGAGCGGGAGGATGGAAGAGAGCAAGCGGTCGATTCGTCCAGGCCCGCCTCGAGCAAGGGGGGGATGAGCGGCTGCAAAAGCGGGCGACGAGTTATTCGTGATTGAGGCGAGAATTGCGCCAGGTGGACCGAGGGAGTTGTGCCTTCAGCCCCGTGGATTTGGTCCTGATAGAGGTCTACACCTTATATGGCGGAAGCGGCTACCACAGGGGGCGTACCGCTCTAGCATCGTCCCACTCTGGCCGTGCATTGGTGGCGAGGTTTAGCCCATGCTCACCTGCCTGGCATTGACAATCAGCGGCAATGCGTAAACAAAGTTGTTCAATAGCAGCAGCTGGCACCTCAAGAGACCACTTTTCAACGAGGTGGAGCCCAAACACTCGTTGCATATCAGAGCAGCATATTCGTACATGCTTCGTAGAGCCTTGACTTGCTACTGTACTTTGTATTTACCTTGGTGCCTGCGAATTATGCACTAGTTTCGTTAGGCAGATTCATATGTTTATGTGGGTCCCTCGCCCGCCTGCTCGCTGGCATATTGTTGTTCACCTAGGTCCCTACTTGGGCTTCATTTACCTATTCCTGAGTTTAATTGGCATGAGCCTGGAAGTGTTTGGAGTCTCTTTATTTAACAAAAGCTCGAGATTAGGTACGTGTGCTTAGTAAGCTGCTATTATAAAAAGGGGCCGTATTATAACACGGGTACTTATATCTTTAAAATTCTATAAGTACTTTTCTTTAAGTACTTATAGTATTAAATTATTAAGCAATATATATAGTATTATACTTATAGCTAAGCTATTTATATTTTACTTATTATTATACTAATTATTAAAAACTATAGTAATATCTTTTTTAAACTCTTTAACTTTTATATTAATTATAATACTAATCGTTTAATATTATAATAAGATAGTACTAGCTTAATAGTTTAATATATTTTTAGCTAACTACTTTCTTTTAAAGGCTTAATATTTTTCTTAAAAGTTTTTACTTAAAGCAATTAACGCTTAAATAGCGCTATAAAGCTATGCTTTTATAACTTTTTAGTTATATAAAGTAAAATTTAAATAAATAATAGTTATATTTACTTATAACTATATATAAGCTTTTTTAAACCTCTTATAATTATATTAATAATATATTACTATATAAAGTATTAGCTATTAATTCTCGATTTTAATAAAATAAAGCCTTAATAAAGCTAAATAAGCGTTAAAATAATAATAAGATACTTATTTTATAATTTATAACTATATACTAAGTTAGTATAAAACTACTTATTTATTATAAGCTATGCCGTAAAAAGAGCTATAGTTATACTATAGCGAATAACTTAAAGTCGGGCTAACATATAGCCGAAGTCGTATAAAGCTCTACCTAAACTTAGCCTAACTTTAACCCGAACTTAACCTAAGTACGGGCTGCTTAAGCGACTTTTATATAGTACGGAGCTATATAGCCTAAATAAAGATTTCTCCTTTCCTTCTTTAGCATTAAATAAATAATTATTCGGCTATATACTACTAAACTAAGTATATATAAGCCCTTAATATATTTAAAGCTCCTTTTAAATAAGGTTATACGACTTAAAAAAAGACTTACTAACTATAATATAGCATAAGTAAGAAGCCTACTTAGTATAAAAAGGCTATGCTTATAAGGCTTAAAAAAGAAGGCTAAAAGAGGCTAATATTTAAACAAGGGTTAAATAAGCAATTCTCTTATTATAAGTAAGGGCTATTAAAATAAGCTACTAAGTTTAACTAAGCTAGTAGTAAATCTAATAGCTAATAAGCTAGTTTAAGGCCTTAATATAAAAGCTAAAAAAGATAGTAAGGATATATATATAAGGAGGGGCCGGCTTACTAATCGGTAGTTTAATACTACCTTATAATACGATAGCGGGGGCCGTAATACTTATAATAAAAAAGGAAGCAACGAAAAAAAAGGGCTAGTAAAAGCTACTCCTAGCGCTAAGGAAATTTAATAGCTAGCGGCGCTACTTTATACTTTAAGCACGATATATATAAAAAAAGTATAAGATTAACTAAGACTTTTTCTTAAGCTTAAAGGAGGTTTTTCACTTAATCTATAACTACTTAAATATAAGGCTATAATAAACTATAGTAACTTACTATAGCACCGGCGCGGACTAAGGTTATAATTAGTAGGAATTCCTTAAGTACCTTAATTTAATCTACCTTAACGTCGATATTTAATTACGGGCAGCGGCGGCTATCTATATAATTAAATAAGGAGAGATCTAAACGTTCGCGGCGTTCCTCTTTAAGTTCGAGTAAAGGCTCTTTAAGGTAGGAGGGGGGTCGTAGCTATATAATATATAGATCGTATTCTTAAAGGGCGCCTTAAGCCTTCGCTTTAAGGAGGCGCTCGCGATAGTTAACCTCTTAACCTTAAGCTTCTTAGCGTATACTAATTAAGTAGCGTAGATCGCGGTAAAGCTAAAAAAGGTTTAGTAAACTAAGTAGCTATTTTAAGGCCGGAAGAAGGTAATAAAGGGGGGAACTTAAAACCGAAAAGACTTAAAGGGTAATACCTTAATAAGTAAAATTAACGCTATAACTTAGCCGGTAAAAGGATAAAGCCGGCCCGATATATAAAGGTATTTCGCTTATAAAATAACGGGGTATATCGCTTGCTTTTATAAAAAGAAAAAAGAAGGAACCTTATAAGTAGCTGTAGCTATAACTAAAAAGGTAATTAAAGTAAATTCCGATTTAAGAAAAGAGGAACCTTAGTATAAAGTTAAGCGCTAAAGGAAAAGGAGAAATAATAAGCGGCTTAAAGGTTAATAAAAAAGCACTTTATATTAAACTTAGTATTACTTAAGGTTAGTATTAATAAGAAGAAGGGGCTTAATATACTTATAAATATAAGCTATAACTACTATACTATAATAAGTAAGGGGGTAGCGATAAGGCTATAAATACCCTTTATAAATAAGATAAAAAGGCTACTACGGCCTTTCTTAAAGGATATACTAACGCTTTAAATAAAGGGGATTATAGCGTTTAAAATAAAGATTAATAAGCACTTAAAATAAATATTCGCTTATATAGTACTAAAGTTAAGCTATAATATGTTTTTAGGGAGACTATAGATAAAGAAAAACGAGGTAGTTTATAACGCTAAGGGGGATTAAATTTAATATAGAAAAGTAAGGATTTAAATCGGCCTTTAAAGATTAAAAAAAGCTATAAAGATCGCGAATATTTAAGAAGCGAAGCTAATAAGCGCCTTTATCTTTACGGCGGAGTGCTAATAAGAAAAGGCTTAAAAGGATAGCTAAGGGCGATAATAAGCGCTTAATATAAAGATAGTTATAATAAAGGATATAAAAAGAGCCTTTTAGCTAAAGACGCCGGTTAACTTAGCGGACTATATCCTAGCTTAAGTACTATAAGCTTATTTAAACCTTTTCGTGCCTATAAAGGCACTTAAGTAACTCCCGTTCCGACTAAGCATAAACTATAAGATCTATCTTACCTTAAATAAGGATAGTAAGGAGCCGCTACTATTATAAGGGCCCTTTTACGATATATTAAAGAAAGAACTCCTTATCTTTTAAAAGACTTTAAATAAGCTACTAAAAGCGAACCTTATCCGCTTAAGTAGTTTATTAGCCGCGGCGCTAGTATTATTTATAAGGAAGGCTAATAGCTAACTATGCTTTTACTATAGCTACTAAGCCTTAAATATAATTATAAAAAGAGACCGATATACGCTACTATTAATTATAAAAACGCTAAGGATATTAATAAAAGTATATTAGTTTATAAAACTTAATATTATTATAGCGTTTTATAAGATTAAAATCGTAAAGGGCTATAAGTTTAAAACGGCCTTTTAAACGAAGTTCGGACTATTTAAATAGTAAGTATGCTTATTTAGCTTTATAAGAACGCCGGCTACCTTTTAGCGCTATATTAACTAAGTGCTAAAAGACTACCTTTATAAGTTTATTATAGCGTATATAGATAACGTTTTAATTTACTTATTAAGGTCGCTTCGCGACTATTAAAAAAAAGTAGCGAAGGTACTTAAAAAGTTATAAAAGGCAGGCCTTATACTAAACCTATAGAAATACGACTTTATAATAAAAGAAGTAAAGTACTTAAGTTTTATTATATAGGCCGGGGGTAAAGTCCGGTGCGACTTAAAGAAGATTTAAGCTATCCGGATATAATAAGCGCTAAGGAATATAAAGGGCGTTTAAAGCTTCCTTAAGTTTGCGAATTACTACTATACTTTTATCCCGCTTTATACTAAAGCCTTGTAGTGCTTAAACGGCCTTTATAAAAAAAACGCAACGTTCTTATAAACTAATAAGTACTAAGCCGCGTTTAAGTTTATTTAAAAGGTATTTTATAACGCGCTAATACTATAGTTATATAACCTTAAGAGGGAAATATACTTAAAGGTAGACTACTTTAAATATATAATAAGCGGCATACTAATATAAATAAGACCGGATAAGATATAATACTTAATAAAGTTCTTCTTAAAATAACTTAATATAGTAAAGTATAACTACTTAATCTATAATAAAGAGTTATTTATAATTATATAATACTTAAACTTTTAAAGGGTAAAGTTATATAATACGCTAGCGTTTATAGTACTAATAGATTATAAGAATTTAAAGTACTTTATAATAAAAAGGAAGTTAAACGAAAGATAAAGTAAATAAGTAATAAAGCTCGCTTTATATAACTTTATATTAAAATACCGCTTAAGGAGGTTAGTAGTAGTACTTAACACTTTATCGCGCCGCGATTAAGATAAGCTAAAAGGGGCATTTAATAAAAAGGAAATAAAACGCATAGTATAGATAATCCTAAATAGCGCGTAATTAATAAGATATTAAGTCCCCCTTAGCGGTAAGTACGTAAACCTCCTATAATAGTTAGTATAAAAAGAGCGTATTATCGCGATAATATAGGAAAAGAAAGAGAACGCGGGGTTAATCGCTTATATAAGTAAGGCGGACGACTTTATACCTTAAGATAAAGGTAAAGCGAATAAGGGCGGAGTTCGGGCAAAACTTAACTTAAACTTAGGCTAAGACGCGCTTAAGGAATAAGCACGACTAGCCTACGTATTTAACGAGTAAGAGATATAAAAGTAGTAAATAGTAATACTATAAAAAGATAAGGAGTATTAAGTAGTATTTAAGTAGTATAAAACGGCGACTAATCGCTTGCTTTAAAATAGTAATTAAAGGTTTAAGTAAGTAAGTATATAATTAATATAAGGGGGCGCCTTCGCTTTAAAGACTAACTTTAAGTGCTAAGTAAGGCTTAATACTTTAAGGAAAAGGAGGATAAAGAGCTAAACGAGCTTTAAGTATTAATCGCTTAGCGGATATATAACTTAATAGCGGTAAGATACTTAAGGCGTAAGGGGATACTTATAATATTAGCTTAAAAGTTCTTTTAACTAAGCTAGTTATTAACGGTATACTAGCTTATTACGAACTATAAGCTATATAATAAAGGGTATATTTAAAGACAACTTTAAAAAGGGCTTTTTTAACTATTACCGCCCCTTATATAGCTTTTTATATACTTAATAATAGACTTTATACTACGCCTTACGGCGTAAGGATAAAGGGATAAGGCGCGGACTAATTACCGCCGGTCGGGGCCGGTACTATAGACTAATTACCGCTAGTTAAGGCCGGTACTACGGACTAATTACCGCTAGTCGGGCCGGTATAACGGACTAATTACCGCACGTAAACGTATATAAGGGTTTAAAAATAGTAAAAAGCTTATCTATTTCTTAAAAGCATAGCTAGCTACTTTATACTTAGTTCTTTAAGCTAATTCTAAGGATCTTTAACTATACTATCTATAGTATATAAAGTAAACCGTAGATATCCTCGTAAAATCGCTTAATAAACTAAGTATAAGCCCGGTTAAAAATACTATAGACTATAATTAA
>JAPEBW010000231.1:0-70553 GCA_027405785.1 Ophiocordyceps robertsii
CGAGAGTATAATACGCGGCCTTTATAACTTAATATAAAACTCTTTAACTAAGAGAATTAAGTAGTTAAGCTTAAGTATAAGACTTAAAAGCTATTATAAGTTATAAAAAACCGTAACTTATTATACTTAAGGTAATTAGTTATTTTAATAATAATATACCGCCGTTTACTTAAAGTAATAAGGCCCTTTTAGCTTTATAATATACTTATTTAAATTCTCTTTACCGCCTGCCCTTTCTCCTTTCCTTCTTTCTTTTTATAACTATATTTCCCTTAACTACTAGCTATAGCTTGCTATACCTCGCTTACCTTTATATATATAACTTTCTTTACCTTAAGCTTATAATCCTTATACTCTTATTTTAAGTCTTTTTATCGTTTAATATCTCTTATAGCTAAGATTAACTATTTTATAACTACTTCTTTAGCCTGCTTTCTTATAAGCCTTTATACCTTTAATATAAAGGATATAAGCAAGCGCTTAAGCTTTATAAAAATAAGGCGGCTATTCTTTATAGCCTTAAGTCCTTTAGCGAAAGTTAAAACCTTTAAGTTTAAGCTTATATATAAACCTATACCGCCTTTTATAGCCGCGCTTAAGCTAATAGATTTAACTTAAACTATAGCACTATAAAGGACGGCCTATACTACCCTCTTTAAATACTTAACTTAAATAACTCGCCTCTTAGCCTTATACTATAGTATAGTTTAAATAGCCGGTTTTGCGGCAACTTAGCTATACCTCTTAGCTCTTATTATCTAAAAGCCCTTATTACTTATATATTTTTAAGGTATAGCTAGAAATCTTTATTAGCGGAATAACTAGCTAATACTTAATGCCTTTAAGTTAGCTAACCTCGCTATAGTCTTAAGATTTATAATAGCCGCTATAGTTAATAGAAACCCGCTTTAGCTAAACAATTAAAATAATATCCGCGCTATCCTTAACTATATATTTAAGGCCTAGCTTAATTAGTTTATAGCTAGGTTTATAGCGGTATCTTAAGCTATTATAGCTAAAACCTTATCTCGCTTTATATATAGTCTAGCCTATACTATAAAATCCCCTTCCTAGCTTATAGCCGCTATAAGCCTTAAAGACCTATTTAGTCTTACTTAGTAAACGCTTTTTCCGCCCGCCGCTATACTTAGCTTAGCTATATAAAAGCATATAAGCGCCTTATTATAGTCTATCTACTATCCTTCCTTAATTAAAGGAGATAGTAATAACTACCCTTATAATATATTCCGCCGCTTAATCTTATAAAAGCTATTAATAATAATAAATACGATCCTTAATAAGCCCGGCTTTATAAGCCTATACTCTAGTAATAAGATTATAATAATTAAAGGTTTCCGCTTAGTTATAAACTACGCTAAGATCTACTTATAGGTATACGAAGAGTTTAAACGCGACTTAACTTTAACTTAAGCAATAAAATTCTTAAGCTTTAATATCCGCCTTATTAGCCGTACCGACTACGCGCTTTATATTCTTACCCTTAAGGCCCCCTCTATAAAGAGGTTTTTCGAGACTATTAAGCACGTTTAAAACCTTATAAGCAAGGAGTAAGGTATTAAGGCTATTAAGGACCTTATTACCCGCTTTTAAGCGGGAATATAAACGTTTAATACCCCGGTACTAACTATACTTATTAATATTAATAAGATAGCTTACCTTTACTTTAATACCTTTTTAGTAGCTAGATATACGTTAGTTAGCGGAAAGGCGTAAGTAATAACGCCGCGTAAAAAAGATAATAAGTTAAAAAGCCCGGCGATAAAAAGCGGGGGATAACTATAATAGCGGTAGTAAGTAAGATATAATATCTTGCTTATAAGTGGCCTATATAGCTAGTAAGTAAAACGGGAAATTTAGCGGGGGATTAAAAACGGCGTAAAAGGGTAAGTAAGATAATAATATAAAATAAGGCTTAAATAAAGCTAGTCTTTTATAATATATCTCGCTAAGAAATTTAAGTATTCTTTAGCGCGGAGACTCCTTACTACTTAATAAGTACTTAAACGCATGCTTTAAAAGAAAGTTAGAAAAACTTTATTATAAGTTTTAGCTAACGCGCTAAGTGCCTTAATAAAAATAAAGACGCACGACTAAATATAAAGTAAGGATTTAAAATAAAAGCCGCTTATTAACTATTTTAAGCGACTTAGTTACTATTAGCTAAATAGGCTAAAAAAACTATTAAAAGGATAAGGATAGCGCACTATTAATATAGTATATAAATATTATTATAAAGCTATTACTTAGCGCTCCTTTTACTTTATTCTTACTTTAAACTAATAAAGACGTTAGCTTTTCTTTTTTACTTAAGGGAGTTATTATAGAATTTAAATAGCTATACCTAAACTCCTTACTTTACTCTTAAGGAGCCTTATAAAACCCCGCGATAAAAACGCTTAAAGCACGTACTATAAAAAGTCGCTTAAAAAGATATAACGAATATTATTAGTTAGACCCCGCTAAGGTTTTTAAGATATAACTATAAAGGGTTAAGAGCTTACTTAACTATAGTTTATAACGTTTAACTATAGTTTATAACGTCTTTAACTATAAAAAATACCGTAAAAACTATTAAGCGGATTCCGCTAGTATTTTTAAAGGATATTTAAGGATTTCCGCGGGATATCCTAACTATAGTTTAACTTATTTTTAACTAAGGAAGCACTTTAAAAATATAAGATAAACCTTACCGCGATTTTTAAGGCATATTTAAGGATATTTCAAGGATTTCCTTAATTATAGTTTATAATATTTTTAACCGGGCTTTACTTAATTTATTAAGTGATTTTATAAGGATATTTACGGTTTATCTACGCACTAATAATAAATAAAAAGATAGTATAATTAAAGATCCTTAAAATTAGCTTAAAGAACTAAGTATAAAGTAGCTAGCTATACTTTAAAGAATAAATAAGCTTTTTACTATTTCTAAACCCCTATATATATTTACGTGCGGTAATTAGTCTGTTATACCGGCTTAATTAGCGATAATTAGTCTATAATACCGGCCTTAACTAGCGGTAATTAATCTATAGTACTAGCCTTAATTAGCGGTAATTAGTCCGCGCCTTATCCTCTTATCTTTATGCTATAAAGCGTAGTAAATAGTAGCAATTCCTACTTATTTAAACGGAAATCCCTCGGATATCCGCTAAGCTAAGAGCGACTATAATATATAATTAAGTACTTATCTTATAAGAAGTTAGATACTAAACGATATTTTCTTTAATAAAAAGCTCTTATTAGCCTTTAAGTCTAACTTTAATAATAAGCACCTTTTCCTTAAAGCGCTTATAATAAAACTCCGAGATAAGTAAGCTATAAAAGCGGAAAAGGCCGCGGCCTATTAAGTATACCGGTTTAATAATCTCCTTTACCTTTTTTTAAAGTATTATACCGCGATAGCTTATAGGGCTAAATAAGACGTAAAACGAGTCCCGCTTAGCTAAGCTAAGATTACTTCCCTTTAAAAGGTAATCCGCTTTTAAAATACTAATAAAAGATAGATTATAAAACAATAAAACTTATACGATTAAATAAATTAGATTTAGTATTACTTAAATAGATCGATTATCCTTAAAATAGAAAAAGTAAGAATAAGCTAACCTTAAAACTATCTAGCTCCCCGCTTACTAAATACCTTTTTAATTAAGCTTATAATAAAGTTACTCTTTCCTTAAGATAATAAGCTTAGCGGATATTTCTACTATATATTGCTAATAAAGTTTAGCTTAAGGGCCTTAACTAAAAATCTGCTTTAAAGGATACTTAGTAGTTTCTTAATTTAGTATTATTATTTAGCCTTATTTATAATAACCGCGCTAATTAAGGCATTTTTAAGACTCTTAATTAATAAAAATAAGCCTCTTACGCTAAGGACCTTATAGCATACCGGATTCCGGAATATATATAAAATAAAAAGTTAAGCGCTTAGTAAAAATATTAAGACTAAGACCTTAATAATAAGCGATAAAGACGCGGTAAGCAATACCCTTAGCGGGCTAAACCTATCTATACTAAGCGCGTAGATACTAAGATTAAGTATAGTCTTAAGCCCTTTAATAAGAATAGTAGTAATATTAAACGAATAATTTCTTAGTTTCCTTTAAGTATTAAGAAAAAAAAGACGCGCTTACTAAGCCTTAAGAAAAACCTTAACTATAAGCTAAGGATATAAGGAGATTTAACCTATTAAGACCTTTAAAAGCATCTTTTAATAAAGTTTAAGAAGACGATAAGGCTAGTACGTTTTAAGGAGTAGACCGTTTTATTAACTTTATCCGCCGAAACGCTAATAAAGGCGAGGCCTACGTAGATAAATTAGCTATTTAATTGCCCTCCTTCTTTTAAAGAAGTATAGCGGAATAGTATTTTAAGGACCTCTTAAAACTATAATAAGAAGAACTTAGTAAGCTTAGTATTAAACTAAGCTAATAGATCTCCGCCTTATAAAAACGGTTCGGAATCCGCTTAAATATAGTAATATAAGCACTTAATAAAAAGCGCTTTACTATTAAGGATATAATAGTAAAATCCGACTTTAAGTCTTAAATATCGTGCTTATAATATAAAGCTAAGGCCGCGCTTTATTAGCTAAACTACTTAACTATAGTAATCTACTAAAAGCTAGATATTTACTTATAAGAATCCTTATAATATTTAATAGGAAACGAGGATATTAATAGATAGATTAACGAATATAGGGAAATGCTTTTTTAGCTATAAGTTAAATATACTTAAGGATCTTAAAAGCACTTACTAGCGCGAAAGAAATAAGTTTAACTTATAAAAAGGCGAGGGCCGATTAGCTATACCCTATATATACTTATAAGATAGTTTAAGACGCCCCGGCTATTTATTAAGGGCTTATTAAAGCTAAGGGTTACGTTCTTAGACCGCTTAGTAAAGGCGGATATACTATAAGCCTTATAGCGCTCGTTAAGTTAAGGGAGAAATCCGCTTAAATAGCTAAGAATATAAGCTAAGGTCCTTTAACTTAAAAAAGAAAGGACCTTTAAGACTATATACTTACTAACGCTAAAGCTAAAATAAGTATACCCTGCGATTAAGGAAGGAACTATAATAAAGACTAATAACTATTTAAAGGATAAAGAGTATAATATAAAAAGAGCTTAGTTAAATACCGATAAAAGCTTAAAGGAAACCGCAATCTATACTATAGTAAACTTAGTATAAGAGGCTAATAAAGCGTGTGGATTTTATAGCGAAGTATTCCCCTAAAGGAATAAGCTTTACTAATATATTAAAGATAAATACCCCCTTAACCTTAACTAAGACGTTATTATATAAAGACGTAGCTTAGTATAGTAAGTAGTTATTTAGAAGCTATAAAGCGTTTAAATAGTTAAGGCTTCCTTTAATATCTAGCTATTAAACTTTAATAAGCCGTTATAATTTACCTACGCTCGCTTATTAGTTTACGAAAAAAAAAGGCCTAGGATAAGCATTAAAGCCTATATAAATATTAAAGTAGACTAAAGCCTTATTTAAGCCGACTTAGTAAAGACCTTTTAAGATATAATTATAAACTCCTTGTAACGAATTCTTATTTAAAGAGTAAGAAAGATAGCTACCGTTAAATAAGCGGAATTTACCGCGTATATACTATAAAGGCTAAATAGTAGCCTTATAGTTATAAAAGTAAGAATCGGCGCTTAAATAGTAAAACGCTTAGCGGCTAATATATTACTTAGCTAAGACTTTTTAGTTCTTTACTAAAAGGACCTTATTAACTTTATATAAGTTTTATAGATCGGGGCTTATAAAAGGATTAAAGCTAAAGTTAAGATAGTCTAGCTAAAACTAGTAATATATAGATAGGTAATCTACTTAGTTATTTTAACGATTTTAGCTAGTTCTAGCTACGCCTTATTTATATAAGTCCGGGCGCCGCTATTAAGGCGCGATATAATATTTTTCCCTAATAACCTTAAGCTTGCTTAAATAATAATATAGGATTATAAGAGCTTTATAGCGATAAACTATTTTAAGGAACTACTAATACTCCGCTAAGACTAAAAAGTAAGAATAATTACGGACCTTAATAAGCAGTTTTAGCTATATAAGGAGGTTAATGTTATTACTCCCTTAGCGGAAGCCTTTATAGAAAATCCGGATAAAATAGACCCCGCTAAGAACTTTTAATAAAAGAATCCTATAGTAAACTATAAACTCGGAATCGGCTAAACTAAGGACCTACCCAAACTTACTACCGATAAGGGCGTCCGGATCTACGCTAAAGACTTAAAATACGTATTAAAAGTTTAAGATATCCTTTAATCGTTTCCCCGCTTTAAAAAGAATAAAGGAGTAGTATATATAGATAAATCTAAATATATATATATTCCTTTAATAAAAGGATAGTAATATTAATAAGTTATATTAAGATTATACCTATTAAGCGATAAAGATAAGAAGGTAGTAAATACGATATTTAGTTAGCTAACTATATAAGGCCGATTAAAATAAGTTTATAAGCTAACCCTATTTATAGCGCTAGTATTCGTAGTATAAAAGGTAGTAAATAAAAAGGAAAAAGGATAAGTAATCGTAAACTTATAAAGGATTAACGCTATTATTACCTTAAACGCTTACTTAATGCCCCTTTAAAGCGATATAATTAAACGCCTTTAAGAAAACAAGTTTATTAGTATAGTAAACGTATAATCGTCTTTTTATTAGTTTTTAGTCTACTAAGATTACTAAGAAAGGTTTATAGTTATAAGCTATCGCGGGTTAAAAAGATTACTAGTAATACTTATAGGCTTTAAAAACTCCTTAGTATACGTTTAAAGGTTTATCGATAACGTCCTTTATAAATACTAAAAATACGCGGCGGCCTATATCGATAATATTATTATCTACTCCGATATAGCTAAAGAATACTTTTAATATTTAAAGGCCGTATTCCGCGCCTTTTATAACTATAATATTACTTTATCCGGACTAAAGTCTTTCTTAACATACTTATCTATATAGCTCCTTAGATTTAAGGTAAACGCTATAAGCTTAGTAAATATAAATAAACGAGTATAAGCTTTAAGGAATATCGCGTTTTTAAAGAACTTTTAATAGCTTAAGAAATAGATCGGCCTTACTAGCTAGCTATGCTATATAGTCTTATATTTCGCTAAAGAAGTTAATATCCTATAAAAACGAAAGATAGAGCTGCTTTAAGTAAGATAGGAAAAAGGAGTCCCTTTAAGGGGCTAAGGATAAGTTTAATACGCAGCGAAAGCCGCTTTTTAGCCTACTCCGGAAAAAGAAAAGGCCTTTGTAATTCTAACTAAAAAACTTACTAAGCTTTAAACGATTTACTACTTTAACCCCACTTAATAACTATTTATCTAAATCGATATATCTTAAGAATATAAAGTAGCGGCTATAGCTTTTTACTTAAAAAAAGGTAAAGAATAGGATAAAAAGACGCTACTAGCCTAAACTAAAGTCTAGCTTATCGTTTACTTAAGCCGCGCTTTTTAAAGCGGGGAACCTTAATATTAGCTTATAGAACTTAATATAGCTAGTTTAGTATAAGTAGTATATAAGTTATATATTATAGTACTATCTATAAAAACGCTATAAGTAATCGTCTTTACTAACTATATAAGTACTTACGGAATTATATACTAAAAATCCCTATTCTTTATTATTATAAAATCTAATAATAAGCTAGTCTTTATATCTTAATACTTAAGCTAATTCCCGCTTAAAGTATACTATATCTTAAGGGTTAAAAACGTTATACCGGACGCGCTTTTATATCTACCGCACTAAGATAATAAGCCGGTATCCTTAAACTAAGAAGGGGAATTAAAACGTATTTAAGAAGATAAGATAACGGACCGCGTATTCCTTTATATAAAAGCATTAATCGAATTGCCGCTCCGCTAGAAAATAATTAATAGATATATAGAGGATATATAGTAAGTAAAAATTATAGCGCAGCTTAGCGATAAGGACGGGGTCCTTAAACTCTTATTCCTTTAATTATAAGGGTTACTATACTTTATAGAGAACGATAAACGCTAAAGACTATATATCCTTAAGACCTATATTAAGGAGATCGTTAAAGACGCCTACGCTAGATATTTTTATACTAGCTATACTTATATATAGTAAGATTTATTTAAAAGCTTCTTAATCCTATAGCTTAGTAAATATATAGATAAGGTTATAAACGGCTATAATACTTATTACTATAACTAAACTAATTAAGGTAAGACGTTAAGGTAGCTTATCTTAATCTAAAGCCCGCTAGTTTTATACTATATAATAGCGATAAACTTTTTTACCGGGCTCTTAATAGTTTAAGCCGAATATTCCTTATAAAAAGATCTTATAAAAAACTTCTTTAATACCTTATTAACTATAACCGATAAATTCTTAAAAATATATCTCCTTATCTTAAGCAATAACTAGTTTATAGCGGAAGATTAAGTATAAGCATTATATACTAAACTACTCCGCGCTAATTAAAGGATTTTAAAGGGGATAATCTTTAACTAAGATATAAAGTTTACTTTAGTATTTTAGCGGACTTAATAGCAAGCCTTTAGATCGAAGCTTCTTATATTTACTACTTAGTACCTTTAAACTAATAGCTTATTAAAAAGGCGAAACTAAACTATAAAAATCGCGCTATAATTCTTTACCGCTAATTTCCTAAACCTACGCTAAACTAATATGCTAATCGCCTTTTAGTTTAGCCTTAATAATTCCTTCTCCTTAGTAATTTATACGGCCTTTAGTAAGCTTATTATAAAGATAAAAATAAATAATAGCCTTTAGTTCTTTAATAATTACTTATACCTATAAAACTAAGAGGTCTTATAAGAAGAAGCTAAGTTAGCTATTGCCTACGCTTAAGCTATTATAAAGGATAGATACGATAAGAAATACCGCCCGCTAAAATTTAAGCCTAGCGATTAAGTTTAGCTATAGCTTAGTAAAGGCTATTATATCGCGGATAGCAAACTAGCAAAGCTTTAAAAAAGACGTACCGGGCCGTTTAAAGTTACCGCTAAAGTAAGATAGCTTATATATTAGCTAGATATAAAAAGGTCTTTTAATATTTATTTAGTCGTTTTAGTAGTATAACTATGCTTAGCAAATAAGCTAATAGCATGCTTAAGATTAGTTTAAGACGAAGGGATACCTTATTTAAAAGAGTAAAAAGTAAAACGAATCTTATAAAGCTATATAATAAAGAAAAGCGGCGGAAAGCTAAAAAAGGAGTTCTTTATAGCTTAAAAAGGCTAGCTAAGTAGCTATAACTTATAAGTAAATAAAAAAGCAGTCTTCTTACTAAAGATTATAAAAGCCTTTAAAAAAGCATAAAAAGAGTTAGTTACTTAAGTAGTTTAAATAAGAGCATAATACGCGGCCTTTATAACTTAATACAAAACTTTTTAATTAAGAGAATTAAGCGGTTAAGCTTAAGTATAAGACCTAAAAGCTACTATAAGTTATAAAAAACTATACCTTACTATACTTAAAGTAATTAGTTATTTTAATAAGAATATACCGCCGTTTACCTTAAGCAATAAGGCCTTTTTAGCCTTATAGTATACTTATTTAAATTCCTTTTACCGCTTACCCTCTTTCTTTTTCTTTCTTCTTTTTATAACTATATTTCCCTTTACTACTAGCTATAGCCCGCCGTACCTCGCTTACTTTTATATATATAAACTTCTTTACCTTAAGCTTATAATTCTTATACTTCCGTTTTAAGTCCTTTTATCGTTTAATATCTCTTATAGCTAAGACTAGCTATTTTATAACTACTTATTTAGCCCGCTCTCTTATAAGCCCTTATACCTTTAATATAAAAGATATAAGTAAGCGCTTAAGCTTTATAGAAATAAGGCGGCTATCCTTTATAGCCTTAAGTCCCTTAACAAGAGTTAAAACCTTTAAGTTTAAGCTTCCGTATAGACTTATACTACTTTTTATAGCCGCGCTTAAGCTAACGGATTTAACTTAAACTATAGCACTATAAGGGACGGCCTATACTACCCTCTTTAAATCCTTAACTTAAACGACTTACCTCCTAGCCTTATATTATAGCGTAGTTTAAATAGCTAGTTTCGCGGCAACTTAGCTATACCTCTTACTTAGCTCTTACTATTTAAAAGCCCCCGCCGCCTATATATTTTTTAAGGTATAGCTAGAAATCTTTATTAGCGGAATAACTAGCTAATACTTAACGCTTTTAGGTTAGCTAACCTTGCTATAGTCCTAAGATTTATAGTAGCCGCTATAGCTAGCGGAAACCCGCTTTAGCTAAACGATTAAAATAACGTCCGCGCTATCCTTAACTATATATTTAAGGCTTAGCTTAACTAGTTTATAGCCGGGTTTATAGTAGCGTCTTAAGCTACTATAGCTAAAACCTTATCTTACTTTATATACGGTTTAGCCCGTGCTATAAAATCCCCTTCTTAGCCTATAGCCGCTATAAGCTTTAAGGACCTATTAAGTCTTACTTAGCGAACGCTTTTTCCGCTTACCGCTACGCTTAGCCCGGCTATATAAAGGCGTATAAGCGCCTTATTATAGTTTATCCGCCGTTCTTCCTTAACCGAAGGAGATAGCGATAACTAGCCTCGTAATATATTCCGTAGCCCGATCTTATAAAAGCCGCTAATAGTAACTAATATAATCCTTAATAGACTTAGCTTCGTAGGCCTATACTCCGGCGATAAGATTATAATAATTAAGAGTTTCCGCTTAGCTATAAACTACGCTAAGGTCTACTTATAGGCCCGCGAAGAGTTTAAACGCGACTTAACTTTAACTTAAGTAATAAAGTTCTTAAGCTTCGATATCCGCTTTATTAGCCGTATTAACTACGCGCTTTATATTCTTACCCTTAAGGCCCCCTTTATATAAAGGTTCTTCGAGACTATTAAGTACGTTTAAAACCTTAAGAGCAAGGAGTTAAGTACTAAGGCTATTAAGGACCTTATTACCCGCTTTTAAGCGGGAATATAAACGTTTAATACCTTAGTACTAACTATACCCGCTATTATTAGCGGGATAGCCTACCTTTACCTTAATACCTTTTTAATAGCTAGACGCGCGTTAGTCGGCGGAAAGGCGTAGGTAGTAGCGCTATATAAAAAGGATAATAAGTCGGAAAGCTTAGCGACGGAAAGCGGGGGATAACTATAATAGCGGTAGTAGGTAAGATATAATATCTCGCCTATAAGCGGCTTATAAAGCTAGTAAGTAAAACGGGGGACTTAGCTAAGGATTAAAAAATAGCGTAAAAGGGTAAGTAAGATAATAATATAAGATAAGGCTTAAATAAAGCTAGTCTTTTATAACGTATCCCGCCGGGGAATTTAAGTATTTCTTAGCGCGGAGACTTTTTATTGCTTAATAAGGGCCTAGATATATACTTTAAAGGAAAGTTAGAAAATTTACTATAAGTTTTAGCTAAACGCACTAATCGCCTTAATAAAGATAAAGATATATAACTAAATAAGAGGTAAGGATTTATAATAAGAGCCGCTTATTAGCTATCTTAAGCTACTTAGCTACTATTAGCTAGGTAGGCCGAAAAAACTATTAAAAGGATAAAGATAGCGCACTATTAATATAGTATAAAGACGCTACTATAAAGCTATTACTTAGCGCCCCTTTTACTTTATTTTTACTTTAAACTAATAAGGACGTTAGCTTTTCTTTCTTACTTAGGGGAGTTATTATAGAATTTAAATAGCTATACCTAGACTCCTTACTTTACTCTTAAGGAGCTTTACGAAACCCCGCGATAAGAACGCTTAAAGCACGTACTATAAAAGCTCGCTTAAAAAGATACGATAAATATTACTAGTCGGACCCCGCTAAGGTTACTAAGATATAACTATAAAGGGTTAAGAGCTTACTTAACTATAGTTTATAATATCTTTAACTATAAGAGATATTATAAAAACTACTAAGCGGATTCCGCCGGTATTTTTAAGGGATTTATAAGGATTTCCGCAAGATATTTTAACTATAGTTCGACCCGTTTTTAACTATAAAAGCACCTTAAAAGATACGGGATAAACCTTACCGCGATTTTTAAGGGATATTTAAGGATATTTAAGGGATTTCCTTAATTATAGTTTATAGTGTTTTTAACTAAGCTTATACTTAGTTTATTAAGCGATTTTATAAGGATATTTATAGTTTATTTACGCACTATAAATAGTATAGTTAAAGATCTTTAAAATTAGCTTAAAGAACTAAGTATAAAGTAGCTAGCTATGCTTTTAAGAATAGATAAGCTTTTTACTATTTCTAAACCCCTATATACGTTTACGTATAGTAATTAGTTTATTATACCGGCCTGATTAGCGGTAATTAGTCCGTAGTACCGGCCCCGACTAGCGGTAATTAGTCCGTAGTACCGGCCTTAATTAGCGGTAATTAGTCCGCGCCTTATCCCCTTATCCTTATGCCGTAAAGCGTAGTATAAGGTATACCCGCTTTAGCTTTAGCGTTAGTAAGTATATAGTCTTAAAGGTTCTTTTTCCTTTAAGTTAAAAGACCTTAGCTTCTATCTTAAGCTATTTAAATAGGTTTCTTTCTTAACTTAGCGAGCGCTATAAGGCTTATTATATATCTGCCTTTACTAAGCGGTTTAAAAATATAACCCGCGGCCTTAGCAAGCCCTTAATAAATAAGTAGGGCGTCTTAAACTATCCTTTAAGTATATATAAGGTATAGCTAATTAGCCCTCGCCTTTTTATAGGTTAAACCTATCTTTTTCGCGCTAATAAGTACTTTTAAGATCTTTAAGTATATTTAACTTATAGCTAAGGAAGAATTTTCTTATATTTATTAATTTATCTATTAATATTCTTATTCTTTACTAAATATTAAAAAGATTTTTATAAATAGACATTTAGCTTTTAGTAAATTATTATAGTTAAGTAGTTTAGCTAATAAAGCGCGGTCTTAGCTTTATATTATAAGCGCGATATTTAAGACTTAAAGTTAGACCTTACTATTATATCTTTAATAGTAAAGTGCCTTTTATTTAGTGCTTATATTATTATATTTAGGCGGATTTTAAACTGTTTTTATAAGGCGGAGATGTATTAGCTAAGTTTAACGCTAAGCTTACTAAGTTCTTCTTATTATAGTTTTAAGAGGTCTCCGGAATACTATTTTACTATACTTCCTTAAAAAAAGGAAGGTAATTAAATAGCTAATTTATCTATTTAGGCCTTACCTTTATTAGTATTTTAGCGGATAAAGTTAATAAAACGGTCTACTCCTTTAAACATATTAGCCTTATTATTTTCTTAAACTTTATTAAAGAATGCTTTTAATAGTCTTAATAGCTTAAATCTTCTTATATTCTTAGCTTATAGTTAAGGTTTTTCTTAAGGCTTAGTAAGCGTATCTTCTTTTCTTAATACTTAAAGAAGATTAAGAAATTATTTGTTTAATATTATTACTATTCCTATTAAAAAGCTTAAAGCTATACTAAATCTTAGTATTTACGCGCTAAGTATAAATAAGTTTAGCTTATTAAGGGTATTGCTTACTACGTCTTTATTACTTATTATTAAGGTCTTTATTTTTATATTCTTACTAAGCGCTTAACTAAACCCTTAAAATCTAATACGCTACTAAGCTTAAAGTATAAAAGGCTTGTTTTGATTAATTAAGAGTCCTAAAAATGCCTTAATTAGCATAGCTATAGCGGATAAAGCTAAATAGTAATACTAAACTAAGAAACTACTTAGTATTCTTTAAAGCGGATTTCCTATTAAGGCCTTTAAACTAAACTTTATTAGCAGTATATAGTAAAAATATCCGCTAAGCTTATCGTCTTAAAGAAAGAGAAACTTTATTATAAGCTTAATTTAATAGGTATTTTGCAAGTAAGAAGCTAAAGGGTTTTAAGGTTAGCTTATCTTTACTTTTTTTATTTAAAGAATAATTAATCCGTTTAAGTAATATTAAAACTAGTTTACTTAATTATATAGGTTTTATCGTTTTATAGTTTATCCTTTATTAATATTTTTAAAGCGGATTGCCTCTTAAAAGGCGGTAGTCTTAGCTTAGCTAAACAGGACTTATTTTATATCTTTTTTAGCTTTATAGGCTATTATAATATAGTACTTTTAAAAAGGGTAAAGGAGATTATTAAACCGGTATACTTAATAGGCCGCGGCCTTTTCCGCTTTTATAGCTTACTTATCTTAAAGTTTTATTAAAAGCACGTTAAAAAACAAGTGCTTATTATTAAAGTTAGACTTTAAAGCTAATAAGAGCTTTTTATTAAAGAAAATATTGTTTAGTATCTAACTTCTTATAAAATAAGTACTTAATCGTATAATATAGTTACTTTTAGCTTAGCGGATATTTAAGGGATTTCCGTTTAAATAAGTAAGAATTGTTACTATTTACTATACTTTATAGCGTAAAGATAAGGGGATAAGGCGTAGACTAATTACCGCTAGTTAAGGTTAGTATTATAAACTAATTACCGCTAATTAAGGCTAGTACTATAAACTAATTACCGCTAATTAAGCTAATATAACGGACTAATTACTATATATAAGTATATATAAAGGTTTAAAAATAGTAAAAAGCTTATCCTTTCTTTAAGATATAGTTAGTTACTTTATATTTAGTTATTTAAGCTAATTTTAAGGATCTTTAACTATACTATTCTTTTATTTATTATTAGTATATAAATAAACTATAAATACCCTTATAAAATTACTTAATAAACTAAGTATAAGCTTAGTTAAAAAAATTATAAACTATAGTTAAGGAAATCCCTTAAATATCCTTAAATATCCTTTATAAATCGCGGTAAAGTTTATCTTATATCTTTTAAAGTGCTTTTATAGTTAAAAACGGGTTAAACTATAATTAAGATATCCTATAAAAATCCTTAAATATCCCTTAAAGATACCGGCGGAATCCGCTTAGTAGTTTTATAGTATCTTTTATAGTGAGAAACGTTATAAACTATAATTAAATAAGCTCTTAAGCCTTTATAGTTATATCTTAAAAACCTTAGCGGGGTCTAACTAGTAATATTTATTATATCTCCTTTAGCGAGCCTTTATAATACGTGCTTTAAGCGTTTTTATCGTGGGGTTTCGTAAGGCTCCTTAAGAGTAAAGTAAGGAGTTTAAGCATAGCCGTTTAGATTTTATAATAATATAAGCCTGAAGTATAAAGTATAAATTATCTATTACTTTTTACCTTATTATAAACGGAATAAGAAAACGATTAAATTAAACTCTTAAGTAATACTTTAAAAGCTATATAAATTCTTAGTAGGATAATTAGCTTTTTAAATTGCTTATAATATAATTAGTATAGAATACTTCTTATTTTAAACTTATTAAGAATACTTTAGTATTCGCAAATTATAGCCTTTTACTTAAAGCCTATAAATACCTTTTTAAAGAAGTTATAGCTAAAAAAGCTATATTAAACTTTAAGTAGTTAATTAGCTTTTACGGATTTATAAAATTAGAATTTAAATATATTACTAAGAGAAGATCGTATTATTATAATAAAAAGTAGTCTTTAAAACCTTTTTTATTTTAAAGCAATGAAGTATATTTTTAACAAGGAATCCTAAGATTTATAGACTTAATAAGTCTTTAAAACATAAAAAGATAAGACCTTTTAAAGTTATAAAGAAAATAGGAAAAGTTAACTATAAGTTAAAACTTTTAATTAGTTTACTTATTTACTATATTTTTATATATCTTTCTTAAAACTAACTTTATAAGAAGCTAATATAATAAGAAAGCTAGACTTAAAAACAGTTAAAAAAAGCGATTATATAGTAAAGACTATACTTACTAAAAAGATAAAAAATCAAAAATACTTTTATTTAGTAAAGTAAAAAGATTATCTTAGTTTAAATAATACTTTAAAACTTATAAAGCACTTAAAAAATACTTTAAGAAAAGTTAAGAAATTTAATTAATAAAACCTTTAAGTAAAGGTATTAACCTCTTTAAAGCTAGGATCTCTTTACTATCTTTAAATAGTAAAAGTAAAAGGAAATTAAGTAAAGAAAGAAACCTTATAATTAATTCTATATAACTTAGTATATATTCTTTTTAAGATAGGATTCTCTTTATTTAAGAAAGATCTATTAAGGATAATATTAAGGTTTTCTTTAAAGATTTCTTAATATTACAGGCTATGCTATAAGAAAAGCTATAGTTTAACTATAGCGAATAACCTAAAGTCGGGCTAATATATAGCTAAAGTCGTATAAGACTTTACGTAAACTTAGCCTAAGTTTAACCCGAACTTAACTTAAGTACGGGCTACTTAAGCGACCCCTATAAAGTATAAAGCTATATAGCCTAAATAAAGATTTCCCCCTTCCTTCTTTAGCTTTAAATAAACAATTATTCGGCTACGTGCTATTAAACTAAGTATATATAGGCCCTTAATATGTTTAAGGCTCCTTTTAAATAAGGTTATACGACTTAAGAAAAGACTTACTAATTATAATATAGCGCGAGTAAGAAGCCTACCCGGTATAAAGGGGCTATACTTAAAGGGCTTAAAAGGGAGGGCTAAGAAAGGCTAATATCTAAACAAGGGTCGAATAAGCGATCCTCTTACTATAAATAAAAGCTATTAAAATACGCTATTAAGTTTAAACGAGCTATTAGTAGATTTAATAGCTAATAAGCTAGTTTAGGGCCTTAATATAAAAGCTAAAGGAGATAGTAAGAATATATATATAAAGAGGGGCCGGCCTATTAATTAGTAGTTTAATACTACCTTATAATATAATAGTAGGGGCTATAATACCCGCGATAAAGAAGAAAGTAACAAAGAAAAAGGACTAGCGGAAGCTACTTTTAGCGCTAAGGAAATTCGATAGCTAGCGGCGCTACTTTACGCCTTAAGCATAATATATACGAGAAAAGTATAAGATCGACTAAGACTTCTTCTTAAGCTTAAAGGAGGTTTTCTACTTAATCTATAACTACTTAGATATAAGGCTATAGTAAACTATAACGACTTACTATAGTACTAGCGCGGATTAAGATTACGATTAATAAGAATTCCTTAAGTACCTTAATTCGATTTACCTTAATATCGATATCTAATCGTAAGCGGCGGCGGCTATCCGCACGATTAAATAAGAAAAGAACTAAACGTTCGCGGCATTCCTCCTTAAGTTTAAGTAAAGGCTTTTTAAGGCGGGAGGGCGGTCGTAGCTATATAATATATAGATCGTGTTCTTAAAAGGCGATTTAAGCCTTTACTTTAAAGAGGTACTCGCGATAGTTAAACTTTTACCCTTAAGCTTCTTAGCGTATATTAATTAAGTAGCGTAGATTATAATAAAGCTAAAAAGGGTTTAGTAAACTAAGTAGCCGTTTTAAGGCTAGAAGAAAGTAATAAAGGGGGCAACTTAAGACCGAAAAGACTTAAAAGGCGATACTTTAATAAGTAAAATTAACGCTATAACTTAGCCGGAAGGAGGATAAAGCCGGCCTAATATATAAAAGTATTTTGCCTATAAGATAATAAGGTATATCGCCCGCTTTTATAAAAAGAAGAAAGAAAGAACTTTATAAGTAGCCGTAGCTATAATTAAGGAGGTAATTAAAGTAGATTCCGATTTAAGAAAAGAGGAACCTTAGTATAAAGTTAGGCGCTAAAGGAGAAAGAGAAATAGTAAATAGCTTAAAGGTTAATAAAAAAGCAACTTACGCTAAACCTAGTACTGCTTAAGGTTAGTATTAATAAGAAGAAAGGGCTTAACGTACTTATAGATATAAGCTATAACTACTATATTATAGTAAGCGAGGGGGTAGCGATAAGGCTATAAATACCCTTTATAGATAGGACGAGGAGGCTACTATAGCCCTTTTTAAAGGACGTACTAACGCTTTAAATAAAGGGGATCGTAGCGTTCGAGATAAAGATTAATAAGCACCTAAAATACATATTTACTTATATAGTACTAGAGTTAAGCTACGATATGTTCTTAAGGAGACTATAAATAAAGAAAAATAAGGTAGTTTATAATACTAAGGGGGATTAAATCCGGTATAGAAAAGCGGGGATTTAAATCGGCCTTTAAGGATTAAAGGAAGCCGCGAAGATTGCGAATATTTAAGAAGCGAAGCTAATAAGCGCTTTTATCTTCGCGGCGGAGTACTAATAAGAAAAGGCCTAAAAGGATAACTAAGGGCGATAATAAGCGCTTAATGTAAAGGTAGTTACGATAAAAGATATAAAAAGGGCCCTTTAGCTAAAGACGCCGGTCGACTTAGCGGACTATATCCTAACGTAAGCATTAAAAGCTTATTTAAACCTTTTCGCACTTATAAAGGCACTTAAGTAACCCTTATTCCGATTAAGCGTAGATTATAAGATTTATCTTACTTTAGATTAATATAATAAGGAGCCGCTATTACTATAAGGGGCCTTTTATAATATATTAAAAGAAGAACTCCTCGTCCTCTAAAAGACTTTAAACGAGCTATTAAAAGCAAACCTTATCCGCTTAAGCAGTTTATTAGCCGCAGCGCCGGTATTGTTTAAAAAGAAGGCTAATAGCCGCTTATGCTTTTACTATAACTACTAAGCCTTAAATATAATTATAAAAAGGGATTAATATATACTACTATTAATTATAAAAATGCTAAGAATATTAATAAAGGTATATTAGTTTATGAAACTTAATATCATCGTAGCGTTTTATAAGATTTAAATCGTAAAGGGCTATAAGTTTAAAACGGCCTTTTAAATAAAGTTTAGACTATTTAAGTAGTAAGTATGCTTATTTAGCCTTATAAGAACGCTAGCTACCTTTTAATACTATATTAACTAAGTGTTAAAAGACTACCTTTATAAGTTCGTTATAGCGTATATAGATAACGTTATAATTTACTTATTAAAGTTACTCCGTAACTATTAAGATAAGGTAATAAAGGTGCTTAAAAAGTTATAAAAAGTAAGCTTTATACTAAACTTATAAAAATACGACTTTATAACGAAAAAAGTAAAGTACTTAAGCTTTATTATATATACTAAGGGTAAGGTTTAGTGCGACTTAAAGAAGATTTAGGCTATTTAAATATAGTAAGCGCTAAGGAATATAAAAGGCGTTTAAAGCTTCCTTAAGTTTATAAATTACTACTATGCTTTTATCCCGCTTTATACTAAGGCCTCGCGGTGCTTAAATAGCCTTTATAAAAAGAATATTACGTTTTTATAGACCGATAAGCACTAAGCCGCATTTAAGTTTATCTAAAAGGCATTTTATAACGCGTTAGTACTATAGCTATATAACCTTAAAAGGGAAATATAATTAAAGGCGGATTACTTCGGATATATAATAAGCGGCGTGCTAATATAAGTAAAACCGGATAGAATATAATACTTTATATGTTTTTTCTTAAAACGACTTAATATAGCGAAGTATAACTACTTAATCTATAATAAGGAGTTACTTATAATTATATAATACCTAGACTTTTAAGGGGTAAAGTTATATAATATATTAGCGTTTACGGTACTAATAGATTATAGGAATTTAAAGTACTTTATAATAAAGAGAAAGTTAAATAAAAGGTAAAGTAAATAAGCAATAAAGCTCGCTTTATATAATTATATATTAAAGTACCGCTTAAGGAGGTTAGCGGTAGTACTTAATGCTTTATCGCGCTAAGATTAAGATAAGCTAAAAGGGGCATTTAATAAAAAGGAAATAAGACGCGTAGTATAGATAATCTTAAATAGCGCGCGACTAATAAGATATTAAGTCCCTTTTAGTAGCGAGTATATAAACCTTCCGCGATAATTAGTATAAGAAAAGCGTACTATCGCGATAATATAAGTAAGGGAAAAGAATATAGGGTTAATTGCTTATATAAATAAAGCGGACGACCCTATACTTTAAGATAAAGGCGGGGCGAATAAAAGCAGAGTTTAGCTAAAACTTAACCCGAACTTAAGCTAAGACGTACTTAAAGAATAAGTATAACCGGCCTATATATTTAATAAGTAAGAGATATAGGAGCGGTAGATAGCGATATTACGAAAGGATAAAGAGTATTAAGTTATATTTTAAGTAGTACGGAACGGCGACCGGTCGCTCGCTTAAAAATAACAATTAAAGGTTTAAGTAAGTAAGTATATAATTAATATTAAGGGGCGCCTTTACTTTAAAGACTAGCTTTAGGTACTAAATAAGGCTTAATACCTTAAGAAAGGGGAGGATAAAGAGCTAAACGAGCTTTAAGTATTAATTGCTTAGCGGATATATAGCTTAATAGCAGTAAGATACTTAAGGCGCGAAGGGACGCTTGCGAAACTAGCTTAAGAGTTTTTCTAGCCGGGCTAGTTATTAATAGTACGCTAGCTTATCGCGAACTATAAGCTATACGGTAAGAGGTATATTTAAAGGTAACTCTAAAAAGGGCTTCTTTAACTATTACCGCCCTTTATATAGCCGTTTATATACTTAATAATAAACTTTATAGTCGAATTACCGCTAATAAGGACTAAGGGCTCTTAAAACCTTTAAGTAATAATAGATAAGCTAATAAAAGCGATAACTTTAAAAGCAATACTAATAATAAGAGTAGTAGTATATGCTATTAGGTTTTTATAATCCTACTTCCGCTTTTATAAAATACTAAAGTTTATTATCTTAAATTAAGGGACGAACTAAATAAGGCAATTTTAAAAGGAATTCTATTAATAAACTAAGGTTTAAAGGAAACTAAGTTTAGCTTACTACTTATAGACTAATAAGGCAATAAAGCGCGCGAACTAAGAGGTATAAGTATACCTCTATATATATATTTACTATAAGCAACACGACTAAAAGGCATAGCTACCTTATACTTTAGCGGCGCTTAATAATTAAGTAGTGTTAATAATAGGTATAAGCCCCTTTTCCGCTATATATAAGTATAATATCGAGCTAATTTAAATCGTATAAAAAGAAGGACTGCTTATACTAAACGTAGAGAGCGTACGGAGCCTTATATAAAAGATAAAGAAAGTCGCCGACTTCCTTTAAACGGCGATCGCCGCGTTATAAGTAAGATAGAAAAAAACGGCGAACCGGTTACGTACGCCGGCGGAAAGACTTTAAGTAAGCAATAAGGTATAGCTAAATATAAAGAAGTATACTATAAATAAGCTTTATAAGAAGCTTAACTAGCTATACTAAAAGTAGACTATAATAAAAGTAGTTAGCTTATATATAGTAAAACTTAATATATTAAAGAGGGTATATAAGAGACTATATATAAAGTTCTTCCGCTATATAGCGGATAACCCCTTACTTAGCTAAGTAGTTAGTAACTACTAGCTACTACTAGTAATTAAAAAAAATAACGAACTAAAGTATATCGTAAAAAAGATTAAGTAGGCCTAGTAAAGATATATTAAAAAGGGGAGATAGCGCTAAGTCTTAGTAAAGTAGTATAAGTATACTAACTTAATATAGTAGCTAATTAGTAACTTTTAGGATATAATCGCTTTAAAGGAATTTAAAGGATAATATAGTAACGTAATAAAGAATAATAAGGGTAAGGCAAAAGGACGATAGTAAGCTAGACGGGGAGTAATAGATAGAATAAAGGAAGTAGCGGAGAAAAAGAGGAAAACTAAGAAAAATAAAAAGAAGTTTTAAGCTACGCTTAGTAAATATTAAGATAATTCTAAACGATAAGCATAAAAAGGAAATACTATAAACGCGTACTAAGCGTAGATAATAATAAGATATATAAGGGATATAATAAGATATAATTAAATATAAAGTAAATATAGATAGAATATATAAAAAACCACGACTTAATTAAAGTAAACTACTTACTACCCGCCGATATTAATAGATTAACTTTAAATATCGGGGTATATTTTAGCCTAGCACGCTATAGTAATAGTATAAGCTAACTTTATATACTATAATAATTATTAATAATATCTCTTTAGCTAGTATTTATAAAGGATTAAAGAATATATATATAAGTTAGTGCGGTAATCTTTAAACGTCCTTTAAAATATATAGTCTTAAAGCGCGTTTATAGCGGCGACTATATCGCTAGTATATTAATATCGCGTTAGCATTATATTATATATAGTTTAAGAATAAGGATATATAAGTAAATAACGTAATTTAGCATAAGCATAAGTAAAAGAATTATAGGTATAGGGTAAGGCTTAATTTTAATAAGCCTTATACTAAGTATCTATATTAAGAGACGCTATAAGTCTAATATATATAAGGTAAGGGGGGCGCCGTATAGTAGTACTACGTATTGCGCTCCGCTTGCTAAGCGATAATAGCGGGCGTAAGAACTAATATAAAGATAGTAGTATATAGTCGCCGGGCGTGCTAAAAGGCGCTAGATAAGTAAACGCTTATAATACGGTAGGAAATAAAGCGCGGGGGGTTATAGTAAATATATTAAGGCGCGGCGCGGCGAAGCTATTATAAAAGGGGGCGCGCGTATAAGTAGATTAGTAATTAAAGAAGGAAAAGAGAGAAAAGAGGGAGAAAGAGAAAGAAAGGGTATTTATACCTAAGGACTGTAAGTAGCGGGAAGGTAAGACGTGCTTTAAGGATTAATATTAGCAATAAGTAGAGGAGATATATTATACCGCCTTAGCGCTACTAAGGACGATATAGCGGCGCGGATAAGCAAGCGTATAATATATTTAACGCTTTAAGGTAACGTTATTTAAGGGGAGGCATTAGTATATAATTATAAGTATAATAAAGACGATTATACTAATTAACGTTAAGCGCGGAGCGGGGGGGCGGGGCGCCGACGTTATATACCTTAGTACGCGATAGCTTAAAAAAGGAATAGTATTATAAGCTATACTATAAGAAAAGCTATAGTTATACTATAGCGAATAACTTAAAGTCGGGCTAATATATAGCCGAAGTTATATAAGACTTTACTTAAACTTAGCTTAAGTTTAACTTAAACTTAACTTAAGTACGGGCTACTTAAGCGACCTTTATAAAGTACGAAGCTACGTAGCTTAAATAAAGATTTCCCCTTTCCTTTTTTAGCTTTAGATAAACAATTATTCGGCTACGTGCTACTAAACTAAGTATATGTAGGCCCTTAATACTTAAGGTTACTTTCTTTAAAGTAATATTTCCTTAATTATTTTATTTAGCTTTTTAAAGTTTAAAAGAACTTTAAAAAAATATATTAATCTTTTTAAGTTTAAAAAGACTTTAAAAAGGGGTATATATAATAAAAACCCTATTTCGTTAATAATCCTAAGTACTAAAAGTAGTACTAATATTTAGTAAAGTAAATACTACTAAATATAAAAAAGCAACTAGTAAAGTAAATACTACTAGTTATAAGTTATAACTATTAAAGTAAATACTAATAGTTATAAAGAGAGATAATATAGATTAATAGTTAAAGATAGCTAGTATTAGTTAAAAGCGGTATATATTAAATACGCTATAATCGGCTTAAGTTAGCTTTAGCTAGTAATAAGATTAATACTTTATAAATTAACTTATACTTTATATAATTAACTAAGGCCTTATTTAAAGCTAAGGTAAAAGACCCTTTTTTATAAAAGGATAAAATCTTATAAAAGGTTTTAAGATTAGAATATTTAGTCTTATAAGCTAGTTATAAGTAATAAAGCGTACATTACTTATAACTAGTATAAAAAATAGTATAAGCTATTTTTATTAGCTTAAAAAGTAGTTTAATAACTTTATAAGTTATATAAAGTATAAGTTATAAACTAATATATAAAAGCATATAAAAGTATATAAAAGAAAAATCTTTTAATAGCCTTAAAAAGGTATAAAAAGAGGTCTTTCCTCTTTTTTCTTTTAACTTCTTTCCTTTCCTTTTTTTTCTTCTTTAGCTAGTTTTAACCTAAGAAATCTATATAATAAGATACCCTTATTTTATTTAGTTTAGTAATTTATACTAAGTCTTTTTCTTCTTTTCCCGCTATAAAGTTATAATCTTAATAAATTATACGAAGGTACTTATCTTTATAAAAGATTAGTATTGTTATAATAATAATAAACTAGTAGAATGCGTAAACTATAGGTTATTTAAAAAAATACATATTATATATTATAATAATGCTTAAAAAGTTTATAAATAAGCTTATTTAATAAATATCAGGCTAATTACTACTTGTTTTAAGTAAGCTTTAAAGTAAAGTAAATTAAACTAGTAATTAATAAGTAAAATAAATACTTACCCTTTTTTTTAGTTAAAGGACTTACTCCTTAATTATACTACGATTTCTTATAAGAATTTCTTTTAACTTCTTTATGCTTTTTAAGTCTTACTTAAGTATATTTTAAGGAAATAATATTAATATCTTTATTTATAATTTATAAGTATTTACTATATATTATGCCTTTATATAAAACTTTCCTTAAATTACCTAAGTTATACTTTTAATCGTATACTTATTAAAAATTCTAAGTATAATATAATAAAGTTATCTTTTAATTACTAAAAGACTTACTTTATAATTCTTAGTTATATACTAATAACTTCCTTATTATAAAGCAGAGTCTTAGCTATTATAAGCTTTATACTTTATCTTATAATAAATACTTATAGAGAAGAAATAAATTATATCTTTATAGTAATATTTAGTAATAAGTAGTATTAAAGATTAAATAAAGATATAAAAATTAGGAAAAATAATAATAAAAGCGGTATCTATTAAAAAAAACAAAAGTAAAAGCTTATAGTTTACTATAATAATAAAAAGAGATTTTTAGCTTTTAGCCGCTAAACCTTAAAGAGGGATAATATTATAACAATACTAATCTTTTACTAAAATAAGTATCTTTATATAATTTGTTTAATCTGGATTTATAAGCGTAAAAGGGAGAAAAAGACTAAGTGCTAATTACTAGACTAAATAAAGTAAGGGTATTTTATTTCGCGGATTTCTTAAGTTAAAACTAGCTAAAAAAAAGAAGAAAAAAGAAAAAAGTTAAAAGAAAAAGGAGGAAAACCCTTCTTTTATACCCTTTTAAAGCGACTAAAAGGCTGTCTTTTTATATACTTTTTATGCTTTTATATACTAATTTATAACTTATATCTTTTATAACTTATAAAGTTACTAAACTACTTCTTAAGCTAATAAAAATAGCTTACGCTATTTTTATTACTAGTAATAAGTAAAATACGCTTTATTACTTATAACTAGCTTATAAGACTAAATATATTTATCTTAAAACCTTTTATAAGATTTTATCCTTTTAAAAAAAAGGCCTTTTACCTTAGCTTTATATAAGGTATTAGTTAATTATCTTAAGAATTAGTTAATTTATTTAATATTAATCTTATTATTAGCTAAAGCTAACTTAAGCTAATTATAAGCGTATTTACCTTCTACCGCTTATACTTAATACTAAATATCTTTAACTATTAAGCTATATCGTCTTTTTTTATTACTACTAATATTTACTTTAATAGTTATAATATATAACTAGTAGTATTTACTTTACTAATTACTTTTTTATATTTAGCCGTAATTACTTTACTTAATATTAGTACTTTTAGTACTTAAAATTACTAATAAAATAAGGTTTCCGTTCTTTATTCCCCTTTTTAAGGTCTTTTTAAACTTAGAAAAATAAACGTTTTTTTTTAAAGTTCTTTTTAAGTTTAAGAAGCTAAATAAAACAATTAAAGAATTCTTAGTTTTTAGAAGCTAATACCTTTACTTAAAGGTTTTATTAATTAAAATCCTTAACTTTCCTTAAAGCATTTTTTAAGTGCTTAATAAGTTTTTAAGTATTATTTAATCTTAGATAATCTTTTTATTTTAATAAATAAAAGTGATTTTAATTCTTTATCTTTTTAACGAGTATTGCTTTTATTCTATATTTGCTTTTTTTAACCTGTTTTAAGTTTAGCTTTCTTACTACCTTAGTCTTTTATAAAGTCGGCTTTAGTAAATATATATAAAAAATAAAGTAGATAAGTAGATTAATTAAAAGTTTTAACTTATAATTAACTTTTTATATTTTCTTTATAACTTTAAAAAGTCCTATCCTTTTATTATTAAAAGACTTATTAAGTTTATTTGTCTTAAGATTCTTTATTAAAAGATATACTTTATCGCTTTTAAATAAAAAAGGTTTTAAAAACTACTTCTTATTATAATAATATAATATCCTCTTAAATATATATTTTATTTTAATTTTATAAACCTATATAAGTTAATTAACTACTCGGAGTTTAATATAGCTTTTTTTGTTATAACTTCTTTAAGTAAAGAAGACCTATAAGCTTTTAATATAAAGCTATAATTTGTAAATACCGGAGTATTTTTATTAAGCTTAAAATAAGAGGTATTATACGCTAACTATACTATAAGCAATTTAAAAAGCTAATTATTCTTTTAATAATTTATATAGCTTTTAAGGTATTACTTAAGCGTTTAATTTAATCGTTTTATTATTCTGTTTATAATAAGGTAAAAGAAGTAAATAATTTATGCTTTAAACTTAAGGCTTATATTAAACGTAATTAAAAATTCGAAATAAACTTCTAATCCTTATTTAAAATAACCTAACTTAAAAGTCCTCGATTAGCTATAATATATCTTTTAAAAGTATAAGATTATTCTTTTACGTTTTTAGCTTAATATATTAAAATAGAATAGCTATACGTAATAAGATAATTAATAATTATTAAATCAAAATCGTATGTTATACTTATTATAAGATCTATAGACTTTAGTAATTTTTTAATAAAGGATAAAGCTATAAAGGCTTAAGGTTTAATAAGAACCTTTAAAATAATTAAGTTACTATAAGGCTTATATTATATAGCCTTACCTTTATTATATATATCGTATAACTTAATAACTCCTTAGATTTTCTTAAAAAGGTTATAAGTATTATAATAGTTTTTAATCTTATTATATATTTTTATAATACCTTAATATTTATATAAAAGGTGCGAAAGAATCAGTTCTAACTATTTCCTTAGTCTTTAAAATAAGACATAGCTTATTCCTATAAAACGCTATTTTTCCCTCTAACTTAAGGTTTTTATATCTTTTTTTATCTAGGTTTTTATAAGAATTTTTAAGTAATTTTAAAGTAATAAGATCTCCTTATACGTTAAATAGTATATATAAAGTCTTAAACTTTAAATTACTATTATTATTTAAGAATAAATAGGTCTTTTTATAAAGCTCTTTTTTATCGTTTAAGTCCGGTCGTTAGCTAATTACGTTAACTTAGTTATTCTTAAAACCTTTCTTATAAATAATCTTATAATTAAATTCTAAAAGAAATTTAGCCTATCTTATTTACTTAGTATTTAACTACTACGTTATAGTAGAAAAAACAATATTCTTATAATCCGTATAAACCTTAAGTTTATATTAATTCCTTAAGATATAGTATCGAAATTCTTTAAAAGTATAAATAATAGCTTAGAATTCTTTATTATAGATAAGGTAATAAATCTTTATACTTTCTAGCTTCTTAAAAAAAAACGTTATAAGCTTAAGAATATTCTTCTTATTGCGCTAGCTTAGCTAAATACTTAATATAAAAATAAAATTATCCGTTTTAAAATTTAATAGCTTCTTTATATTATAGGTATTTAATATAGGTTTTTTAATAAGTAATTCTTTAATTTTTCTAAAAGCTTTATTTACTTTAAAGTTCTACTTAAAAAGGTCCGTTTTAGCTTTTTTTAATACTAATAAGATTAGAATAATTATCTTAGAAAAGTCCGATATAAACGTCCTATAATAATTTATATATCTTATAAAGCTTTAGATTTCCTTAATATTTATAGGAATTTGCTAATCTTTAATTATAAAAATCTTTTAAAGGTCTATCCTTATAGAAAAAAAGTAATTATATACCTTAAGAATTTTATATTTTATATATAAAAGCTATATTTCTTTAGTAAGATATATAAGCTAGCTTTTTTTAATGCTTTTAGTATTATATCTACTTTTTTATAATATTGCTTTAGCATATTAAAGTATATAAGAACATTATTTAAATAAGCTATAAAGAGATAGTTTAAAAAAGGATTTAATATACTATTAATTCTCTTTAAAAAGGTAATTAGTATATTAGTTAATCTTAAAGGTATAACTAAAAGTTTATAAAGTCTATATCGCGTTTTAAAGGCTTTTTTTAAATTCGTCTCTTTCTTAAATATATAATTAGCTATAAGTAGTTTAAGGTTAACCTTAATATACTACTACTTATTAGCTTATTTATCTCTTATTTATCTTATAAAAAGGAATAAGGTTTAGTTTTTTATTATATTACTATTTATCTCTTTAAAATTAATATAAAGGCATGTTTTTTCTTTATCTTTGCTATTTTTTAAAGTAAATAGTATAGGAGCTTTATGTTTTAATCTAGACTATTTAATATCACCTTTTTAAAAGTTTTTATTAATAAATCCTTTTTATAACTTTAAATACTTCTTATTTAAGTTATATATCTTACGGAATCTCGGCTTAAAGCTTTTTTTTAACTTAATTTCGAAATCTTAACTACCTCTTAGTAGTAGTTATCTTTAAGTATCGGTGTAAATATATTAAAATATCTCTTTAGTATATTTTTAAGTACTTTAAAAGAATAATCTTTAAAGTGTTTTAAGTTTATAGTACTTTCTAGCCGTTTTATATATAATATTCGCTCTTTAAGGCGCTTTAAATTAATAGTACCTTTTAAATACTAAAAGCCGTTATATAAGTTATCTCATCTTTTTCTCTTATTTTATTTCTTAATCTTATCTTTATGCTTAAATTATTATTACTTAATATTCTTTAAGGTATTTTATAGATTTTCTTTTAATAAATTATAAGTACCTTTATAATTATCTTTAAGGCTTTTAATATCTATATTAAGGTTTATTATTATTTTCGCGTATATTATACTAATCGTAATTGTATTATTATTTATTATATTAGTTATTTTATTATTATTTATAACGATATCTATTAATACGATATTTATATTAATATAGGCCGCTTTATTATTATTAGTATTACTATTTCTTATATAGTTATCGTTAAGAATTATTTTTGTTTTAAGTTCGTTCTTTATTAAACTATAAAGCAAGATATTTAAAGTATTATCTTTAAACTTTAAAAGGCCTTTATCTTAATCTATTATAAGATTATATTTCTATAAAAAGGGTAGTCTTAATATAATATTATAGCTAATAGCTAAGATATCGAAGGAACCTTTAAAGTTATAAATCTTAATTATATATATAAGAGGATTAGTTTTATATATAATTTTGCTATTATTATACTTAAAGTATAGTCTTTTTACGAAAAGAAGTATATAAAGCTTATCTTTACTTTTATAATATAATTTTAAACTATTTACTGTAATAAAAGATATATAGCTACTTATTATACTATAATTTACTAATATGTTATAGCGATATCCTTTTAATTTTAATAAAAGGGTTATTTTTATACTTCGAGAATTATTATTTAACGTAAGTAAGTTTTTTATCTTAAGGAATAGCCTTATTATTCCTAGGCTTATTAGTTTTTTGCCTTATCTTCTAAATTCTTAATAGATCTAAATTCTTTTTACGGAATTAGTCTATCTAAGTAACTTAGCTGCTTAATAGTTTTAAAAACTAAATCTTTACTAGTTTTACAGTTTTTAACTGCTTTACTAATAATATTAATACCTTCTTTATAATTAATTTCCTTTTATTACTTTTAGTCGTTAATCTCTTTTTACTAAGCTTTTAACTAGCTTTAAAGCATACTATTCGAAAATTACTTAGCCTTATATAGCATTTTTAAATTATTAACTTTATTGCGAAAATTATAATTTATCTTTAATTACTTGCTATATCATTTAAACGTATCTTTAATAGCTAAGTTAGGAAATTCTATATCTTTTTTAAACTTATTAGCTAGCTCGTTATTCTTTTTCTTAAGATTATCTTTATCTTTAATTAAATTAGTAATATATATTAAAAGAAATACGTAGTTTTCCTCTAGCTTTATAATCTTATTTATTAAAGCTAAGTTACTATCTTAAAGGTTTTTAATAGTCGTTTTGATATACTACTTAAATAATAAAAGTTATTTAATTTATATTTAGTTATTAGTATTTTTTTATATAAGTTCCTTTTTATCGGCTTTAATATCCTTCGAAATGTTTTTTATAAAAACCTTAGTATTAGTTATAAGCTTTTTAGTTATTATAGCGGGTTTATTATAAGTTTTCCTTAGTTTAAAAAACTAGCCGCTTTCTTACTTATCTAACTTATATATAAAGTAGTCGTTATTATAGTATTAAGTTTAAGATAAATACTTATAAGCCTTATCCTTAATAGTAATAACTATATTAAGATACTTTATAAAAAAAGTATAAAGCTTATTATTATCCTTTTTTATAAAAGTAAGATCTTTATTTATTTTATTAAATTTAAAGTTCTTTAAATTATAGCTTCCTTTTATATTTAAAGACATAACGCTCGTTTTAAAATAAGGAGTATTTGTATCGTCTTTATTAATAGTATATAAAGAAGTTCCGTGCTTATAATTATTCTTAGTCTTAAAGCATTTCTTTATTAATTGTTTAAGCTTTTAGTTTTTATCTTTATTTTAAGTTTTTCTTTATAAACACTATTTATAAGCGAACTAGTTTTAAATAGACTAAAAGTAGGTATAATAAGCTTTACGTTAATTTTAATATCCTTAGTAAAAGGTAGTAGTTAAGTATATCACGGATTATAAGCTAAAAGAGCATTATTCTCTTAAATAAGTATTTTTTTCTTTTTAAGGAATTCTTTTTCTTAAAATAGTCTCTTATAATATAGCCTTTCTTTTAATAATTCAAGCTTTAAATAGCTTTTTTAGTAGGCTTTAGTAGGTTTACTTTAAGGGTATCTAAGCTTATTATATTACTTAAGTCGCGCTTTTACTTTTTATTATTTCTCTTTATAACCCCGCTAAAAGTTAAATAGTGCTTTTTCTACTACTAATATTTATACTACTTATTATTTATTTTGACCGCTAGACTTATATAGTCTAAAAGCGTCTTTAGCTTATTTAAGTAGTAAATTTCGTCTTTTACCTTTTCTTTAAACCTTTGTAGAAAGTTATTATAAAGGTATTATCTTTTTATTTTAGCTTAAAGGTTATCTATTAAAGTTAAGCTATATAAGCTAATAAAAACATAACTTACTTCACGCTTTTTAATTTATACTTTACTAATCGTTGCTTATTTATAATTCCGAACGTTTTTTATAAAGCTTCTTAAAAGTTATTAAAATTCTTTAAAATATTCTTTATCTTAAAATCCCTATCTTTAAGACTATTATCTATATAGTCCTTAAGAAGTAGTTCGAACTATATTACTATTAGGCCTTATAAGCAACGTAATATAAATATAACCTTTACTACTTTTTAATTTGTTATAGTAAGATAAAAGTAAAAATAACCTTTAAAAGAGGTAATAAACCTTTATAGCTTAGCTAATTCTTTAGTATAAGGTTTAAGAGCTTTTATTTTTAAAATAAAACTACTATTTATAAAGCTTATAAAGGGATAAGAAAGCTTTAAATATTTTAAACTAGCTTATAACTAATTAGTCGGCTATAATATTATAAAAGTAAATATTTCTTCTCTTATATATTATAATTTAAAAAACGTAATGATAATAAATACCTTTTTTATCTTAATAACTTAAAGACCTTATTTAGTTTAAAATAGAAAGTAATTTTTATCGGAGCTATTAGATTTATAAAAACCTTATAAGCTAGTTTTATATTATAGGAATACTAATCTTTTGCTAAAATAAGTATTTATATATCATTTATTTAATATAGACTTATAAGTATAAAAAGAAGAAAAAGACTTAGTGCTAATTACTAAACTAAATAAAGTAAGGGTATCTTATTATACGGATTTCTTAAGTTAAAACTAGCTAAAAAAAAGAAAAAAAAAGAGTTAAAAAAAGAAAGAAGAAGGACCTTCTTTTATACGCTTTTAAAACTACTAAAAGGCTTTTTTTATATGCTTTTTTATACTTTTATATACTAATTTATAACTTATACTTTATATAACTTATAAGGTTATTAAACTACTTCTTATACTAATAAAAATAGCTTACGCTATCTTTATTACTAGTAATAAATAATATACGCTTTAATACTTATAACTAACTTATAAAACTAAATATCTTTATCTTAAATTCTTTTATAAGATTTTATCCTTTTTAAAAAGAGGCCTCTTACCTTAGCTTTATATAAAGCATTAGTCGATTATATAAAGTATTAGTTAATTTTTTTAATATTTATCTTATTACTAGCTAAAGTTAATCTAAGCCGATTATAAGCGTATTTAACTTATACTGCTTATAGCGAATACTAGCCTAGCCGTCTTTAACTATTAAGCTATATTATTTCTCCTTATAACTACTAGTATTTACTTTAATAGTTATAACTTATAACTAGCGGTATTACTACTTTACTAAGTACTCCTTAATATTAAGTGGTATTTACTTTACTAGATATTAGTACTATTAGTACTTAGGATTACTAACAAAATAAGGTTCTTATTATAAATAATATTAAAGGTTTAAGGTAAAGAAATAGAAGAGGTTTATTATAGTTAAATAATAAAAAGAAAAAAAAAGTATTATAATAAAGTTAAAGCTTTATTATAATAGTAATATATTAAACTATTATTAAAAAAGCGTTATAAATAAAAAATCTTTATTATTAATTATAGTATATACTATATATAACGGGAATAATTACGTAGTAAACTAATAAAATTAGTAAATTATAAGTTAATTAAAAGAAGAAATATTATATACTATAATAAGGCTTAATATAATAAGTCGGCCTTAATAAGGCTAAAGTAATAGTTATATTACTATTTATGCTACGAGGCAGCTATTTAATTAAACTATTATATTATAAAGCGGTAAGGCAAAAAAGGACGAATTAACTAAGCTACTAACTAGTTAATTAACTACGCTTATTAAGGGTTAGTTATAAGGGCGCAGCCCGGGCTTAATCTATAGCCTAGCCCGTAATACTACCCCTTATCTCCCCCGTCTGCCTTAAAGCGGGGCTAATAAGTCGTCTTCTTTAGCTAGTAGCTTTAAGTAGCTATAAGCCTAAGCTGTCTCTTTTAGTATGTCGGCAGGTCTTAAACTTAAGACCCTTTATTATAGCTGCGTTAACTATAACGGGTCGTCTTTAACGGGGCTAAAGCAATAATTATACTACTTTTTGTGCTATAAGTTAGCTATTTAATTAAACCACTACGTTAAACGGCGGAAAGGTAAAAAAAGACGAATTAACTAAGCTACTAGCTTGTTAATTAACTACGCCTATTAAAGGTTAGTTATATAAGTATAGCCCGGGCTTAACTTAAGGCCTAGCTTATAATACTACTTTTAATCCCCCTTGCTTAGCTTAAGGCAGGGCTAATAAGTCGTCTCCTTTAGCCGGCAGCTCTTAATAGCTATAAGCTTAAGCCGTTCTTATTAGTACGTTAGTAGGTCTGAAACTTAAGACTTTGTTATAACTTATTAGTTAACTAGTAGCTAAATATTACTTAATAATATAATAGCGGGGGCCGCGACGCTTATAATAAAAAAGAACGAAGAGATAAGACTAGCGGAAGCCGCTTTTAGGGCTAAGAAAATTAAAGAGCTAGTATTTCTACTTTACGCCTTAAGCATAATATATATAAAAGAAGTATAAGATTAACTAAGACTTTTTCTTAAGTTTAAAGGAGGTCTTTTACTTAATTTATAACTACTTAAATACTAAGCTATTAAAAATTATAGCGACTTACTATAGTATTAATACGAATTAAGGCTATAATTAATAAGAGTTCTTTTAGTACTTTAACTTAATCTACCTTCATATAGATATTTAATTATAAGCTATAGTAGCTATATATATAATTAAATAAAGCAAGAATTAAATGTTTATAGCGTTCCCCTTAAAGTTTAAATAAAGGCTTTTTAAAGAAAAAGAAAAGTTATAGCTATAAAATATATAATTTATATTTTTAAAGGGCGCTTTAAGCTTTTACTTTAAGAAGGTACTTATAATAGTTATCCTTCCGATTAATAGCCTTTTAGTATATACTAATTAAGTAGTATAGATTATATTAAAGCTAAAAAGGCTTTAACAAACTAAGTAGCTATTTTAAGGCTAAAAAGAGTAATAAATAAGGCGACTTAGGACTAAATAAACTAAAAAGGCATTATTTTAATAAGTACGATTAACGTTATAATTTAACTATAAAGAAAATAAAGCTAACTTAATATATAAAGGTATTATACTTATAGGATAATAAGGTATATTATCTGCTTTTATTAAAAAAAGAACTTTATAAGTAGTTATAACTATAGCTAAGGAAACAATTAAAAAATAATTTAATATAAGAAAAAAAGAACTTTAATATTAAATTAAGTATTAAAAAAGAAATAAAAAAAGTTTAAAGGTTAATAAAAAAGCACTTTACGCTAAACTTAGTATTACTTAAAGTTAGTATTAATAAGAAGAAAAGGCATAATATACTTATAAATATAAGCTATATTTATTATACTATAATAAGAAAAGAAATAGTAATAAAGCTATAAATACTTTTTACGGATAAAATAAGAAAGCGACTATAGCTATAATAAAAACCTTATTTCGTTAGTAATCTTATATACTAAAAGTATTAATATTTAGTAAAGTAAATACTGCTAAATATAAAAGAATAACTAGTAAAGTAAATACCGCTATACTACGCTTTATAGTATAAAGATAAGAGATAAGGCGCGGACTAATTACCGCTAGTTAAGGCCGGTACTATAAACTAATTACTACTAGTTAAGCTAGTATAATAAACTAATTAATGTATATAAACGTATATAGGGGTTTATAAATAGTAAAAAGCTTATTTTTTCTTAAAAGCATAGCTAGCTACTTTATACTTAGTCTTTTAAACTAATTTTAAAGATTTTTAACTATACTATCTTAATAAACTAAGTATAAGCTTAGTTAAAAACATTATAAACTATAGTTAAGGAAATCTCTTAAATATCCTTAAATATTACTACGCCTTATAGCATAAAAATAAAGGGATAAGGCGCGGACTAATTACCGCTAGTTAAGGCTAGTACTATAGGCTAATTACTACTAATCGGGGCCGGTACTATAAACTAATTACCGTTAATCGGGCTAATATAACGGACTAATTACTATATATAAACGTATATAAGGGTTTAGAAATAGTAAAAAGCTTATCTAATTTTTAAGATATAGCTAGCTACTTAATACTAAGTTTTTTAAGCTAATTTTAAGGATCTTTAACTATACTATCCTTTTATTTATTATTATTACGTAGATAAACTATAAATATCCTCGTAAATTCACTTAATAAACTAAGTATAAGCCCGGTTAAAAATACTATAAACTATAATTAAGGAAATCCTTTAAATATCTTTAAATATCCTTTTAAAACCGCAGTAAAGTTTATCTTATCTCTTTTAAGGTGCTTTTATAGTTAAAAATAAGTTAAACTATAGTTTAGATATCCCGCGGAAATCCTTAAATATCCCTTAAAGATATTAGCGGAATCCGCTTAATAGTTTTTATAGTATCTTTTATAGTTAAAAACGTCGTAAACTATAGTTAAGTAGGCTTTTAAGCCTTTATAATTATATCCTAAAAACCTTAGCGGGGTCTAATTAATAATATTTATCGTATCTTTTTAAGCAAGCTTTTATAATACGTGCTTTAAGCGTTTTTATTACGGGGTTCCGTAAAGCTCCTTAAAAGTAAAGTAAGGAGTTTAAGTATAGCCGTTTAGATTTTATAATAACTCCTTTAAGTAAGAAAGAAAAGCTAATATCCTTATTAGTTTAAAGTAAAAATAAAGTAAATAAGGCGCTAAGTAATAGCTTTATAGTAAGGTCTTTATGCTATATTAATAATATACTATTTTTATACTTTTAATAGTTTTTTCGGCCTATCCGGCCGATAATAGCTAAGTAGCTTAAGATAGTTTATAAGCGGCTTTTATTATAAATCTTTACCTTTTATTTAGTTATACGGCTTTATCTTTATTAAGGCAATTAACGCGTTTAGCTAAAACTTATAATAAAGGTTTGTAACTTTCCTTTAAGGCGTGCGTTTAAGTACTTATTAAGTAGTAAAAAGTCTCCGCGCCGGAGAATAATTAAATTCCTTAGTAGGATATATTATAAAAGACTAGCTTTATTTAAGCTTTATTTTCTATTATTATCCTACTTACCCTTTATACTATTTTTTAATCCTCCGCTAAGTTTCTTCTATTACTTACTAGCTTTATAAGCCGCTTATAAGCGAGATATTATATCTTACTTACTACCGCTATTATAATTATCCCCCGCCTTTTATCGCTAGGCTTTCCGACTTATTATCCTTTTTATGCGGCGTTATTACTTACGCTTTTCCGCTAACTAACGCGTATTTAGCTACTAAGAAAGTATTAAGGTAAAAGTAAGCTATCCCGCTAATATTAATAAGTATAGTTAGCACTAAAGTATTAAACGTTTATATTCCTGCTTAAAAGTAGGTAATAAAGTCCTTAATAGCTTTAATGCTTAACTCCTCGCTCTTAAGGTTTTAAATATGCTTAATAGTTTTAAAGAACCTTTTTATAAAGGGGGCCTTAAGGGCAAAAATATAAAGCGCGTAGTTAATATAGCTAATAAAGCGGATATCGAAGCTTAAGAATTTTATTACTTAAGTTAAAGTTTAATCGTATTTAAACTCTTCGCGGGCTTATAGGTAAAGCTTAGCGTAGTTTATAGCTAGGCGGAAACTTTCGATTATTATAATCTTATTATTAAAGTATAGGCCCGCGAAGCTAGGCCTATTAATATTTATATTAATTATTATTAGCAGCTCTTATAAAATTAAGCGGCGGAATATATTATAAAGCTAGTTATCGCTATCTTTTTTAGTTAAGGATAGATAGCGGATAAACTATAATAAGGCGCTTATATGCTTTTATATAGCTAGGCTAAGTATAGCGGTAAGTAAAAAGAGCGTTTGCTAAGCGGGACCGAATAAGTCTTTAATACTTATAGCGGCTAAAAGCTAAGAGGGGGATTTTATAGCGCGGGCTAAACTACGTATAAAGCGAGATAGGGTTTTAGCCGTAGTAGCTTAAGACGCCGCTAGAAACCTAGCTATAAACTAATTAAGCTAGGGCTTAAATATATAATTAAGGACGGCGCGGATATCGTTTTAGTTATTTAGCTAACGCGGGTTTCCGCTAGCTATAACGGCTACTATAAATCTTAGGACTATAATAAGGTTAGCTAACTTAAGGCCGTTAAGTATTAGCTAGTTATTTTGCTAGTAAAGATTTCTAGCTCCGCTTTAAAAAATATATAGGCGGCGGGGGCTTTTAAATAGTAAGAGCTAAGTAGGAGGTATAGCTAAGTTATTATAAAACCGGCTATTTAAACTATATTATAGTATAAAGCTAAGAGGTAAGTCGTTTAAGTTAAGTATTTAAAGAGGGTAATATAAGCTATTCTTTATAGTATTATAATTTAAGTTAAATCTATTAGCTTAAGCGCGGTTATTAAAAGCGGCGTAGGTTTTTATAAAAGCTTAAACTTAAAGGTTTTAGCTCTTATTAAAAGACTTAAGGCTATAAAGAATAGCCGCCTTGTTTTTATAAAGCTTAAGTGCTTACTTATATCCTTTATATTAAAGGTATAAGGGCTTATAAAAGAGCGGGCTAAAAAAGTAGTTATAAAATAGCTAATCTTAGCTATAAGAGACGTTAAACGATAAAGGGACTTAAAACGGGAGTATAAAGATAATAAGCTTAAGGTAAAAAAGGTTATATATATAAGAGTAAGGGAGGTGCGGCAGGCTATAGCTAGCTGTAAAGGGAAATATAGTTATAAAAGGAAGAAAAGAAAGGAGAGAGGGCAGGCGGCGGAAAGAATTTAAATAGGTATACTATAAGGCTTAAAAGGCCTTATTACGTAAGGTAAATAGCGGTATATTATTATTAAAATAACTAATTACCTTATATATAGTAAGTTATAGTTTTTTATAACTTATAGTAGCCTTTAAGTCTTATACCTAAGCCTTATAGCTTAATTCTCTTAGTTAAAGAGTTTTATATTAAGTTATAAAGGCTATACGTTATACTTTTATTTAAACTACTTAAGTAGCTAACTCCTTTTATGCCTTTTTAAAGGCTTTTATAATTTTTAGTAAGAAGACTGCTTTTTCGTTTACCTATAAGTTATAGCTACTTAGCTAGCCTTTTTAAGCTATAAGGAGCTCCTTTCTTAGCTTTCCGCCTTTTTTTTTATTATATAGCTTTATAAGATTTATTTTACTTTTTACTTATTTAAGTAAAGTATCCTTTTATCTTAAACTAAGCTTAAGTATATAGCTAGCTTATATACTAAGCGTAGTTATACTACTAAAACGACTAAATAGATATTAAGGGACCTTTTTATATCTAATTAATATATAAGCTATCTTACTTTAGTAATAACTTTAAATAGCTTAGTACGTCTTTTTTAAAGCTTTGCCGGTTTACTATCCGCGATAAAATAACCTTTATTAAGCTATAGCTAAACTTAATTACTAAGCTTAAATTTTAGTAAGTAGTGCTTTTTATTATATTTATCCTTTATAGCAGCTTAAGTATAAGCGATTACTAACTTAGCTTCTTTTTATAAGACCTCTTAGTTTTATAGGTATAAGTAGTTATAAAAAAACTAAAGGCTATTATCTATTCTTATTCTTATAATAAGCTTACTAAGGGCTATATAAATTACTAAGGAGAACGAATTATTAAAGCTAAACTAAAAAGTAATAAGCGTATCGGTTTAGCGTAAGTCCGGGAAATTAGTAGTAAAGAATTATAGCGCGAATTTTATAGTTTAGTTTCGCTTTTTTAATAAGTTATTAGTTTAAGGGTGCTAAGCGGTAAATATAAGAAGCTTCGATCTTAAGGCTTACTATAAGGTCTATTAAAATACTAAGGTAAACTTTACGTCTTAGTTAAAGATTATCCCCTTAAGAATCCTTAAATTAGTGCGGAGTAGCTTAGTATATAACGCTTATACTTAGTCTTCCGCTATAAACTAGTTATTACTTAAGATAAGGAGATATGTTTTTAAGAATTTATTAGTTATAGTTAGTAAGGTATTAAAAAAGTTCTTTATAGGATCTTTTTATAAGGATTATTTAGCTTAGACTATTAAGAGCCTAGTAAAAAGATCTATCGCTATTATATAGTATAAAACTAATAGGCTTTAAATTAAGATAAGCTACTTTAATATCTTACTTTAACTAGTTTAATTATAGTAATAAGCATCGTAGCTATTTATTACTTTATTTATATATTTACTAAGCTATAAAATTAAGAAGCTCTTTAATAGATCTTACTATATATAAGTATAGCTAGTATAAAAATATTTAGCCTAGGCGTTTTTAACGATCTTTTTAGCATAGGTCTTAAAATTAAATAGTTTTTAGCGTCCGTCGTTTTTTATAAAGTATAGCAACCCCTATAACTTAAGGAATAAGAGTTTAAGGATACTATCCTTATCGCTAAGCTACGCTATAATCTTTACTTGCTATATATTCTCTATATATCTATTAATTATATTGTAGTAAAGCGGTAATTTAATTAATGCTTTTATATAAAGGAATACGTAGTTTATCGTTTAATCTTTTTAAATACGTTTTAATTCCCTTTCTTAATTTAAAGATACTAGCTTATCGTCTTAGTACGGTAAACGTAAGAGAGCGTTTAGTATAACGTTTTTACCGCTTAAGATATAGTATACCTTAAGCGGGAATTAGCTTAAGTATTAAAACATAAGGACTAGCTTATTATTAGATTTTATATTAATAAAAAATAAGGATTTTTAGTATACGATTTTATAGGTGCTCGCATAGTTAGTAATCACGACTACTTATAGCGTTTTTACGGAAAGTACTATAATACGTAACTTATAGACTGCTTATATTAAACTCGCTACTTTAAGTTCCGTAGGCTAGTATTAAGACTCTCTGCTTTAAAGGGCGCGGCTTAAGTAAACGATAAGCTAGACCTTAGTTTAAGCTACTAGCGTCTTTTTATCCTATTCCGTGCCTTTTTTTAAGTAAAAAGCTATAGCCGCTACTTTTTAATCTTAAGATATATTAATTTAGATTAATAGTTATTAAGCGGGGTTAAAGTAGTAAATCGTTTAAAGCTTAGTACGTTTCTTAGTTAGATTTATAAAGGCCTTTTCTTTTTTTAAAGTAAGCTAAAAAGCAGCTTTCGCAGTATATTAAGCTTATCCTTAGCTACTTAAGAGAACTCCTTCTTCCTATCTTACTTAAAATAGCTCCGTCTTTTGTTTTTATAAGATATTTACTTTTTTAGCGAAATATAAGACTATATAGCGTAGCTACTTAAAAAGGCCGATTTATTTCTTAAGCTATTAAAGGTTCTTTAAGATCGAGATATTCTTTAAGGCTTATATACGTTCGTTTATATTTATTAAGCTAATAGCGTCTACTTTAAATCTAAAGAGCTATATAAATAAGTATACTAAGAAGGACTTTAGTCTAAATAGGGTAATATTATAGTTCTAGAAAGCGCGGAATACGGCCTTTAAATATTAAAGGTATTTTATAGCTATATTAAAGTAAATAATAATATTGTTAATATAGGCCGCTATATATTTATAGTATCTACGGAGGACGTTATTAATAAACCTTTAAATATATACTAAGAAGTTCTTAAAGCTTATAAGTATTATTAGTAATCTTTTTAGCCTGCGATAGCTTATACCTATAAACCCTTCTTAGTAGTTTTAGTAAATTAAGAACTAATAAAAAAACAATTATATGTTTACTATACTAATAAACTTCTTTTCTTAAAAGCGTTTAATTATATTGCTTTAAAGGGGAGTTAAGTAAGCGTTTAAGGTAATAATAGCGTTAATCCCCTATTAGTTTATAACTACTTAACCCTTTTCCTTTCTGTTTACCGGTTTTTATACTATAAATACCGGCGCCGTAAATAGAGTTAGCTTATAAACTCGTTTTTATCGGCTTTTTACGGTTAGCTAGCTAAATATTATATTTACTACCTTCTTATCCTTATTGCTTAATAAGTATAATCTTAATATAACTTATTAGTATTATTATTCTCTTACTAAAAAAAATGCGTATATATTTAGATTCGTTTATATATACTACTTCTTTATTCCTTTAAAGGTAAGGAAACGATTAAAAGATATCCTAGATTTTTAATATATATTTTAAGTCCTTAGCGTAGATCTAAACGCCTTTATTAATAGTAAGTTTAAGTAAGTCCTTAGTTTAGCTAATTCTAAGCTTATAGTTTACTATAAGATCTTTTTATAAGAAGTCTTTAATAAGGTTTATCCTATCCGGATTTTCTATAATAGCTTCGGCTAAAAGAGTAAAAGCATTAACCTTTTTATATAGCTAAAACTACTTATTAAGGTCTATAATTATCCTTACTTTTTAGCTTTAGCGGAGTATTAGTAGTTTCTTAAAATAGTTTATCGCTATAAAGCTCTTATAATCTTATATTATCGTCTAGGCGAGCTTAAGGTCGTAAAGGAAAAATATTCTATTACGCTTTAATAATAGCGCTTAAACCTATATAAGTAAGGCGTAGCTAGAACTAACTAGAATTTTTATAGTAACTAAGGAAATTACCTATTTATATATTACTAGTCTTAGCTAAACTATTTTAACTTTAGCTTTTATCCTTTTATAAGCCCCGATTTATAAGACTAATATAAAGTTAATAAGGTCCCCTTTATAAGAAACTAAAAAGTCTTAGCTAAGTAATATATTAGCTACTAAGCGTTTTACTATTTAAGCGCTAATCTTAACCTTTATAACCGCGAGGCTACTATTTAGCCTTCTTAGTATATATATAGTGAAATTTACTTATTTAATAGTAGCTATCCTTCTTACTCCTTAAATAAGAATTTATTAAGAGGAGTTTATAGTTATATCTTAAAAGGTCTTTATTAAATCGGCTTAAATAAGTCTCCGGTCTGCCTTAGTATCTTTATAAGCTTTAATACTTATCCCGGGCCTTTCTTTTCTATAAACTATTAAGTATATATAAGTAAATTATAATAGCTTATAAAGGCTTAATAGCTAAAAGTTAAGGGAAGCCTTAATTATCTAAACGCTTTATAGCTTTTAAATAACTACTTATTATATTAAGCTACGTCTTTATATAGCAATATCTTAGTTAAGGTTAAGGGGGTGTTTATCTTTAATATATTAGTAAAGCTTATTTTTTAAAGGGAATACTTCGCCGTAAAATTTATATACTTTATCGGCCTTTAAAACTAAGTTTACTATAATATAGATTGCGGTTTCCTTTAAGCTTTTATTAGTATCTAACTAAGCTCTTTTTATATTATACTCTTCGTCCTTTAAATAGTTATTAGTCTTTACTATAGTTCCTTCCTTAGTTATAAGGTATCCCCGCTTTAGCTTTAGCATTAGCAAGTATATAATCTAAAAAGCCCTTTCTTTTTTAAGCTAAAAGACTTTAGCTTATATTCTTAACTATTTAAATAGGTTTTTTCCTTAACTTAGCGAGCGCTATAAGGCCTATAGTATATCCGCCTTTACTAAGCGGTTTAAGAACGTAACTTACGGCCTTAGTAAGCCTTTAATAAATAGCTAAAGCGTCCCGGACTATCTTTTAAGTACGTATAAGGTATAGCTAATCGGCCCTCGCCTTTTTATAAGTTAAACCTATTTCTTTTACGCTAGTAAGTGCTTTTAAGATCCTTAAGTATATTTAACTTATAGCTAAGGAAAAATTTCCTTATATTTATTAATCTATTTATTAATATCCTCGTTTCTTATTAAATATTATAAGGATTTTTATAGATAAATATTTAGCTTTTATTAAATTATTATAATTAAGTAGTTTAGCTAATAAAGCGTAGCCTTAGCTTTATATTATAAGCGCGATATTTAAGACTTAAAGTCGGATCTTATTACTATATCTTTAATAGTAAAGTGCTTCTTATTAAGTGCTTATATCCCTATATTTAAGCGGATTTCAAACCGTTTTTATAAAGCGGAGATTTATTAGCTTAGTTTAACGCTAAGCTTATTAAGTTCTTCTTATTATAGTTTTAAGAGGTCCCCGAAATACTATTCCGCCGTATTTCTTTATAAAATAAAGGGCAATTAAATAGCTAATTTGTTTATATAAGCCTTACCTTTATTAGCGTTTTAGCGGATAAAGTTAATAAAACGGTTTACTCCTTAAAACGTATTAGCTTTATTATCTTTAAAAACTTTATTAAAGGATGCTTTTAAGAGTCTTAATAAGTTAAATCTCTTTATATTCTAAGCTTATAATTAAGGTTTTCCTTAAGGCTTAGTAAGTATATTTTCTTATCTTAATACTTAAAGGAGACTAAAGAATTATTCGTTTAATATTATTACTATTTTTACTAAGAGGCTTAAAGCTATACTTAGTCTTAGTATTTATATATTAAGTATAGACTAGTTTAGCCCGCTAAGGGTATCGCTTACCGCGTCCTTATCGCTTATTATTAATATCTTAGTCTTAATACTCTCGCTAAGCGCTTAACTTTCTATCTTATATACGTCTTAGAATTTAGTACGCCGCGGGGCCCTTAGTATAAAAGGCTTATTTTTATTAATTAAGAGTCCCGAAAATACCTTAATTTACGCGGCTATAGCGAATAAAGCTAAACGGTAATACTAAATTAAAAAACTGCTAAGTATCCTTTAAAGCGGATTTCCGGTTAAGGCCCTTAAACTAAACTTAATTAATAGTATACGGTAAAAATATCCGCTAAGCTTATTATCTTAAGGAAAGAGTACCTTTATTATAGGCTTAATTTAAAGGGTATTTAATAAGCGGGGACCCGGATAGTTTAAAGGTTAGCTTATCCTTACTTCTTTTATTTAAAGGATAATTAATCCGTTTAAGTAATACTAAATCTAGTTTACTTAATTATATAGGTTTTATCGTTTTATAGTTTATCCTTTATTAATATTTTAAAAGCGGATTGCCTCTTTAAAAGTAGTAGTTTTAGCTTAGCTAAGTAGGACTTATTTTATATCCTATTTAGCTTTATAAGCTATCGCGGTATAGTACCTTAAAAAAGGGTAAAGGAGATTATTAAACCGGTATATATAGTAGGCCGCGGCCTTTTCCGCTTTTATAGCTTATATATCTTAAAGTTTTATTATAAGCGTATTAAGGAAAAGGTGCTTATTATTAAGGTTAGACTTTAAGGCTAATAAGAGCTTCTTACTTAAAAAAATATCGTTTAATATTTAACTTCTTATAAGATAAGTACTTAACCGTACGATATAGTCGCTTTTAGCTTAGCGGATATTTAAGGGATTTCCGTTTTAATAAGTAGGAATTACTACGGTTTACTACGCTTTTTAGTATAAAAATAAGAGGATAAAGCGCGGACTAATTACTATTAGTTAAGGCTAGAATTAAGGATTAATTACTGCTAGTTAAAGCCGGTACTATAAACTAATTACCGCTAGTTAAGCTAGTATAATAAACTAATTACTATATGTAAATATATATAAGGGTTTAGAAATAGTAAAAAGCTTTTTTATTTTTAAGGTATAGTAAACTACTTTATACCTAGTTCTTAAAGCTAATTTTTAAGATCTTTAACTATACTATCCTTTTATTTATCGTACATATATAGATAAACCGTAAATATCCTTATAAAATTACTTAATAAACTAAGTATAAGCCCGGTTAAAAACACTATAAACTATAATCTAGGAAATTCTTTAAATATCCTTAAATATCCCTTAAAGATCGCGGTAAAGTTTATCCTATATCTTTTAAGGTGCTTTTATAGTTAAAAACGGGTTAAACTATAATTAAGATATCCCTAGAAATCCTTAAATATCCCTTAAAAATACTAGCGGAATTTACTTAATAGTTTTTATAATATCTTTTATAGTTAAAAATATTATAAACTATAGTTAAGTAAGCTTTTTAGCCTTCGTAGTTATATCTTAAAAACCTTAGTAGGGTCTAACCGGTAATATTTATAATATCTCCTAAAGTATAAAGTAACTAATAGCTAAGCGGGGGGTGCTTTATAAGACTAGTAGTGCGGTTACCTTATAAAGCTAGCATAAGGGGTAGTAATACTATTAAGTATTACTAGCGGAGTTTTATCTATTAATACGACGGTAACCCCTCCCGTTATATTATAATTATAACACTTAACTATAGCTCTTTATTTAAGACCGGGCGACGGATAGCACCGGCTCGGCTACGTTAAGCTAATAAGGCAAGCACGTAACGGGCGCGCGGTAGTAGCGGGGTATAAGACTTAAGGCGTATTAAGACGTCGGGCAGCTAGGCCTATAGGTAACTATATTAATTAGCCGAAAGGCGCGGCGCGCTAGGCCTTAAGAGCCCGTATTAGCTAAGGTATCCTTGCTTATAGGAACCGGGGCCTATAAGTAAGCGCTTAAAAGCGTATTAATTAAATTAGTAGCCTAAGGACGTGCTGCTATAAAGGGGGGATAGTTATAAGGTGGCTAGCAGCTAGCCGGGGGGTGCCTTATAAGACTAGTAGTGCGGTTGCCTTATAAAGCTAGCGTAAGGGGTAGTAATACTATTAAGTGTTATTAGCGGACTTTTGTTTATTAGTACGACGGCAACTACTACGCTTTACGGCGTAAGGATAAAGGGATAAGGCGCGGACTAATTACCGCTAGTCTAGGCCGGTACTACGGACTAATTACCGCTAATCGGGGCCGGTACTACGGACTAATTACCGCTAGTTAGGCCGGTATAACGGACTAATTACCGCACGTAAACGTATATAAGGGTTTAGAAATAGTAAAAAGCTTATCTATTCTTAAAGGCATAGCTAGCTACTTTCTACTTAGTTCTTTAAGCTAATTTAAAGGATTTCTAACTATATTATCTATAGTACGTAGATAAACCGTAAATATCCTTATAAAATCGCCGGATAAACTGAGTATAAGCCCGGTTAAAAATACTATAAACTATAGTTAAGGAAATCCCTTTAATATCCTTAAATATCCCTTAAAAATCGCGGTAAGGTTTATCTTATATCTTTTAAGGTGCTTTTATAGTTAAAAATAGGTTAAACTATAATTAGGATATCCCGCGGAAATCCTTAAAAATCCCTTAAAGATACCGGCAGAATCTGCTTTATAGTTTCTATAGTATCTCCTATAGTTAAAGATATCGTAAACTATAGTTAAGTAGGGTCTTAACCCTCTATAGTATTATCTTAAAGACCTTAGCGGGGTCCGACTAGTAATATTCGTTATATCTCCTTAAGCGAGCCTTCGTAATATATACTTTAAGCGTTCCTATCGCGGGGTTCCGTAAGGCTTCCTTAAAAGTAAAGTAAGAAGTCTAGGCGTGGCTATTTAAATTCTATAATAACTCCCTTAAGTAAGAAAGAAAAGCTAATATCTTTATTAGTTTAAAGTAAGAATAAAGTAAAGGCGGTGCTAAGTAATAGCTTTATAATAACGTCTTTATACTATATTAATAATACGCTATCTTTATCCTTTTAATAGTTTTTTCGGCCTATCCGGCTAATAATAACTAAGTAGCTTAAGATAGTTAATAAGCGGCTTTATTATAAATCCTTATCTCGTATTTAGTTATATAGCTTCGTCCTTATTAAGGCGATTAGCGCGTTTAGCTAAAACTTATAGTAAAGTTTTCCGACTTTGCTTTAAAGCGTATATTTAAGCCTTTATCGGGCAATAAAAAGTCTCCGCGCTAAGGAATACTTAAGTTCCTTAGCGGGATATATTACGAGAGACTAGCTTTATTTAAGCCTTATCTTATATTATTATCTTACTTACTATTCTTATACCGTTTTTTTAATCCTCGGCTAAGTCTCTTATTTTACTTACTAGCCTTATAAGCCTCCTATAAGCAAGATATTATATCCTACTTACTACCGCTATTATAGTTATCCCCCGCTTTTTATCGCCGGGCTTTTTTACCTATTATCCTTTTTACATAGCGCTACTATTTACGCCTTTCCGCCTACTAACGCGCGTCTAGCTATTAAGAAAGTATTAAGGTAAGGGTAGGCCGTCCCGCTAATATTAATAAGTATAGTTAGCACTAAGGTATTAAATATTTATATTCCCGTTTAAAAGCGGGTAATAAAGTCCTTAATAGCCTTAATGCTTAACTCCTCGCTCTTAAGGTTCTAAACGTGCTAAATAGTCTTAAAGAACCTTTATATAAAAAGGGCCTTAAAAGCGAGAATATAAAGCGCGTAGTTAGTATAGCCGATAAAGCGGATATTAAAGCCTAAGAACTTTATTACCTAAGTTAAAGTTAAGTCGCGTTTAGACTCTTCGCGGGCTTATAAGTAAAACTTAGCGTAGTTTATAGCTAAGCGGAAACTCTTAATTATTATAATCTTATTGCCGGAGTATAGGCCTATAAAGCTAGGTTTATTAAGGATTATATTAATTACTATTAGCAGCTTTTATAAGATCGGGCGGCGGAATATATCGCGAGGCTAGTTATCGCTATCTCTTTTAGTTAAGGAGGGATAGTAAATAGACTATAGTAAAGCGCTTATATGCCTTTATATAGCTAGGCTAAGCATAGCGGTAAGTAAAAAAAGCGTTTACTAAGCGGGACTAAATAAGTCCTTAAGGCTTATAGCGGTTATAAGCTAAGAAGGGGATTTTATAGCACGGGCTAGACCGCATACAAAGCGAGATAAGGTTTTAGCTATAGTAGCTTAAAACGCTACTATAAACCTAGTTATAAACTAGTTAAGCTAGGCCTTGGATATATAGTTAAGGACGGCGTAGATATTATTTTAGTTATTTAGCTAAAGCGGGTTTCCGCTAGCTACGGCGGCTACTATAAATCTTAAGACTATAGCGAGGTTAGCTAACCTTAAAGCGTTAAGTATTAGCTAGTTATTCTATTAATAAAGATTTCCGGCTACGCCTTAAAAAATATATAAGCGGCGGGGGCTTTTAAATAATAAGAGCTAAGTAAGAGGTATAGCTAAGTTACCGCGAAACCGGCTATTTAAACCTCGCTATAGTATAAGGCCGGGAGGTAAGTCGTTTAAGTTAAGTGTTTAAAAAGGGTAGTATAGGCCGTCCCTTATAGTACTATAGTTTAAGTTAAATCCGTTAGCTTAAGCGCGGCTATAAAAAGCAGCGTAAGTTTATGCGGAAGCTTAAACTTAAAGATTTTAACTCTTGCTAAGGGACTAAAAGCTATAAAAGATAGCCGCCTTATTTTTATAGAGCTTAAGAGCTCGTTTATATCCTTCGTATTAAAGGCGTAGGGGCTTATAGGAAAGCGGGCTAAAAAAGTAGTTACGGAATAGCTAGTCTTAGCTATAAGAGACGTTAAATAATAAAGGGACTTAAAACGGGAGTATAAGGATTATAAGCTTAAGGTAGTAAAGGTTATGCGTATAGGAGTAAGGGGGGTGCGGCGGGCTATAGCTAGCGGTAAAGGGAAATATAGTTATAAAAAAAAGAAAGGAAAGGAGAGAGGGCGGGCGGCGGAGAGAATTTAAATAAGTATGCTATAAAGCTAAAAGGGCCTTATTACTTAAAGTAAACAGCGGTATTTTATTATTAAAATAACTAATTACCTTAAGCGTAGTAAGTTATAGTTTCTTATAACTTATAGTAGCTTTTAAGTCTTATACTTAAGCTTAACCGCTTAATTCTTTTAGTTAAAAAGTTTCGTATTAAGTTATAAAGGCCGCGCGTTATACTCTTATTTAAACTACTTAAGTAGCTAATTCCTCTTATGCTTTTTCGAAGGCTTTTATAATTTTTAGTAAGAAGACCGCTTTTTTATTTACCTATAAGTTATAGCTACTTAGTTAGCCTTTTTAAGCTATAAAAAACTCTTTTTTTAGCTTTCCGCCGCTTTTCTTTATTATATAGCTTTATAAAATTCGTTTTACTTTTTACTTATCCGGGTAAGGTATCTTTTCGTTTTAAACTAATTTTAAGTATATAGCTAGCTCGTCCGCTAAGCGTAGTTATACTATTAAAACGACCGGATAAATATTAAAAGACCTTTTTATATCTAGTTAGTATATAAGCTATCTTACTTTAGCGGTAACTTAAAATAGCCTAGTGCGTCTTTTTTAAAGCTTTACTAGTTTACTATCCGCGATATAGTAGCTTTTACTAAGCTATAGCTAAACTTAATCGCTAGGCTTAAATTCTAGCGGGCGGTATTTCCTATTATATCTATCTTTTATAGCGGCTTAAGTATAAGTAATAGCTAACTTAGCTTATTTTTATAAGACCTCTCGGTTTCGTAGGTATAAGTAGTTATTAAAGAACCGGAGGTTATTATTTATTCTTATCCTTATAATAAGCTTACTAAAGGCCGCGTAAATTACTAAGGAGAAGGAATTATTAAGGCTAAACTAAAAGGCGACTAGTATATCGGTTTAGCGTAAGTCTAGGAAATTAGCGGTAAAGAATCGTAGCGCGAATTTTACGGTTTAGTTTCGCCTTTTTAATAAGCCGTTAGTTTAAAGGTGCTAAGCAGTAAATATAAAAAGCTTCGATTTAAAGGCTTACTATAAAGTCTGCTAAAAAGCTAAGGTAAACTTTATATCTTAGTTAAAGATTATCCCTTTTAGAATCCTTTAGTTAGCGCGGAGTAGTTTAGTATATAACGCTTATACTTAGTCTTTTACTATAAACTAGTTATTGCTTAAGATAAGGAGATATATTTTTAAGAATTTATTAGTTATAGTTAGTAAGGTATTAAAGAAGTTCCTTACTAAATCTTTTTATAAGGATTATTCGGCTTAAACTACTAAGAGCCCGGTAATAAAGTCTATCGCTATTATATAATATAAAACCGGCGGGCTTTAAATCGGGATAAGCTACCTTAGCGTTTTGCCTTAATCGGTTTAGTTATAGTAATAAGCGTTATAGCTATCTATAACCTTATTTATATATCTACTAAGCCGTAGGATTAAGAAGCTTTTTAATAGATCTTATTATATATAGGTGCGGCCGGCATAAAAATATTTAGCGTAGGCGTTTTTAACGATCTTCTTAGTATAGGTCTTAAGGATATATAGTCTCCGGCGTCCGTTATTCTTTATAAAGTATAGCAACCCCTATAACTAAAGGAATAAGAGTTTAAAGACCCCGTCCTTATCGCTAAGCTACGCTATGATTTTTACTTACTATATATCCTCTATATATCTATTTATTATTTTCTAGCGGAGCGGTAATTCGATTAATGCTTCCGCATAAAGGAATACGCGGTCCGTTATCTTATTATCTTAAATACGTTTTAATTCCCCTTCTTAGTTTAAGGATACCGGCCTATCGTCTTAGTGCGGTAAATATAAGAGCGCGTCCGGTATAACGTTTTTAACGCTTAGGATATAGTATACTTTAAGCGGGAATTAGCTTAAGTATTAAGACGCGAGGACTAGCTTATTATTAGATTTTATACTAGTAGAGAATAAGGATTTTTAGTATATAATTCCGTAGGTGCTTATATAATCGGTAAAGACGATTACTTATAGCGCTTTTATAGATAGTACTATAGTATATAACTTATATACTACTTATACTAAACCGGCTACTTTAAGTTTTATAGGCTAATATTAAGGTTCTCCGCTTTAAAAGGCGCGGCTTAAGTAAATAATAGGCTAAACCTTAGTCTAGGCTAGTAGCGTCTTTTTATCTTATTCTATGCTTTCTTTTAAATAAAAAGCTATAGCCGCTACTTTATATTTTTAAGATATATCGATTTAGATAAATAGTTATTAAGCGGGGTTAAAGTAGTAAATTATTTAAGGCTTAATAAGTTTCTTAGTTAAAATCGCGAAGGCCTTTTCTTCTTCCGGAGTAAGCTAAAAAGCGGCTTTCGCGGTATAACGAGCCTATCCTTAGCCCCTTAAGGGGACTCCGTCTTCTTATCTTACTTAAAGTAGCTCCGTTTTCCGTTTTTATAGGATATTAACTTCCTTAGCAAAATACGGGACTATATAGCGTAGCTACTTAGTAAGGCCAATTTATTTCTTAAGCTATTAAAGGTTCTTTAAGAACGCGATATCCTTTAAAGCTTATACGCGTTTGTTTATATTTATTAAGCCGATAGCGTCTACCTTAAATCTAAGGAGCTATATAGATAAGTACGCTAAGAAAGACTTTAGTCTAGATAAGGTAATATTATAGTTATAAAAAGCGCGGATTATAGCCTTTAAATATTAAAAGTATTCTTTACTTATATTAAAGTAGATAATAATATCGTTAATATAAGCCGCCGCGTATTCTTAGTATCTATAAAGGATATTGTTAATAAACCTTTAAATATATACCGGGGAGTTCTTAAAGCCTATAAGTATTACTAGTAACCTTTTTAGCCCGCGATAGCTTATAACCGTAAACCTTTCTTAGTAGTCTTAGTAAACTAAAAACTAGTAAAAAAACGATCGTATGTTTACTATATTAATAAACTTCTTTCTTTAAAAGCGTTTAATTATATTGCTTTAAAGGGGCATTAAGTAAGCGTTTAAGGTAGTAATAGCGTTAATCCTTTATAAGTTTATAGCTACTTATCCTTTTTCCTTTCTATTTACTATCTTCTATACTATAAATACCGGCGCTATAAATAAGGTTAGCTTATAAACTTATTTTAATTAGCCTTATATAATTAGCTAGCCGAATATCGTATTTACTACCTTCTTATCTTTATTGCTTAATAAGTATAATCTTAATATAACTTATTAGTATTGCTATCCTTTTACTAAAAGAATGCGTATATATTTAAATTCGTTTATATATATTACTCCCTTATCTTTTTAAAGGCGGGGAAACGATTAAAGGATATCTTAGACTTTTAATACGTATTTTAAGTCTTTAGCGTAGATCCGGACGCCCTTATTAGTAGTAAGTTCGGGTAGGTCCTTAGTTTAGCCGATTTTAAGTTTATAGTTTATAATAAGATCTTTTTATAAAAAGTCCTTAGCGGGGTCTATCTTATCCGGATTTTCTATAAGGGCTTCCGCTAAGGGAGTAGTAGCGTTAACCTCCTTATATAGCTAAAACTACTTATTAAGGTCTATAATTATCCTAACCTTTTAGCCTTAGCGGAGTATTAGTTATTCCTTAAAATAGTTTATCGCTATAAAGCTCCTATAATTCTATATTATTATTTAAGTAAGCTTAAGGTTATCGGGGAAAAATATTATATTACGCCTTAATAGCGGCGCCCGGACTTATATAAGTAAGGCGTAGCTAGAACTAGCTAAAATCGTTATAGTAACTAAGTAGATTACCTATCTATATATCGCTAGTCTTAGCCGGACTATCTTAACTTTAGCTTTAATCCCTTTATAGGCCTTAATCCGTAAGACTAACGTAAAGTTAATAAGGTCCTTTTAGTAAGGAACTAAAAAGTCTTAGCTAAGCAATATATTAGCCGCTAAGCGTTTTACTATCTAAGCGCTAATCTTTACCTTTATAACCGCGAGGCTGCCGTTTAGCCTTCTTAGTATATACGCGGTAAATTCCGCTTATTTAATAGTAGCTATCCTTCTTACTCCTTAGATAGGAATTTATTAAGAGGAGTTTATAGTTATATTATAAAAGGTCTTTACTAAGTCGGCTTAAATAAGGCTTCGGTCTACCCCGGTATTTATATAGGCTTTTATGCTTATCCTAGGCCCTTCTTTTTTATAGTTTAGTAAGTATATATAAGTAAATCGTAACGGCCTATTAAGGTTTAATAGCTAGATATTAAAGGAAGCCTTAACTATTTAAACGCTTTAAAGCTTTTAAATAACTACTTACTATACTAAGCTACGTCTTTATATAGCGACGTCTTAATTAAGGTTAAGGGGGTGTTTATCTTTAACGTATTAGTAAAGCTTATTCTTTAAGGGGAATGCTTCGCTATAAAATCCGCACGCTTTATCGGCCTTTTATACTAAGTCTACTATAGTATAGATTATAGTTTCCTTTAAGCTTTTATTAGTATCCGACTAAGCTCTTTTTATATCGTATTCTTTATTCTTTAAATAGTTATCGGTCTTTACTATAGTTCCTTCTTTAGTTATAAAGTATACTTATTTTAGCTTTAGCGTTAATAAGTATATAGTCTTAAAAGTTCCTTCTCTCTTAAGCTAGAGGACCTTAACTTATATTCCTAGCTAGTTAGGCGGGTTTCTTCCTTAACTTAGCGAGCGCTATAAGGCCTAAGGTATATCCGCCTTTACTAAGCGGTCTAAAAACGTAACCCTTAGTCTTAATAAGCCTTTAATAGATAGCCGGGGTATCCCGGACTATCCTTTAAGTACGTATAGGGTATAGCTAGTTAGCTCTTACCTTTTTATAGGTTAGACCTATTTCTTTCGCGCTAGTAAGTGCTTTTAAGATCCTTAAGTATATTTAACTTATAGCTAAAAAAGAATTTCCTTATATTTGTTAATCTATTTATTAATATCCTCGTTTTTTACTAAACGTTATAAGGATTCTTATAAGTAGATATCTAGCTTTTAGTAAATTACTATAATTAAGTAGTTTAGCTAGTAAAGTGCGGCCTTAGCTTTATATTATAAGCGCGATATTTAAGACTTAAAGTTAGATCCCGTTACTATATCTTCGATAATAAAGTGCTCTTTATTAAGTGCTTATATTGCTATATTTAAGCGGATTCCGAACCGCTTTTATAAGGCGGATATCTATTAGCCTAGTTTAATGCTAAGCTCGCTAAGTTCTTCTTATTATAGTTTTAAGAAGTCCTTAAAATACTATTCCGCTATACTTCCTTAAAAAAAGGAGGGCAATTAAATAGCTAATTCGTCCGTATAGGCCTCGCCTTTATTAGCGTTTCGGCGGATAAAGTCGATAAAACGGTCTACTCCTTAAAACGTACTAGCCTTATTATCTTTTTAGACTTCGTTAAAGGATACTTTTAAAGGTCTTAATAGGTTAAATCTCCTTACGTCCTTAGCTTATAGTTAAGGTTTTTCCTAAGGCTTAATAAGCGTATTTTCTTTTCTTAGTACTTAAAGGAGATTAAGGAATTATTTATTTAATATTGCTACTATTTTTACTAAGAGGCTTAAAGCTATACTTAATCTTAGTATTTATACGCTTAGTATAAATAGGTTTAGCTTACTAAGGGTATCGCTTACCGCGTCCTTATTACTTATTATTAAGGTCTTAGTCTTAATACTTTCGCTAAGCGCTTAACCTTTTGTTTTATACGCGTCCCGGAATCTAGTATATTATAAGGCCCTTAGTATAAGAGGCTTATTTTTATTAATTAAGAGTCCCGAAAATGCCTTAGTTAGCGCGGCTATAGCGGATAAGGCTAAATAGTAATACTAAACTAAGAAACTACTAAGTATCCTTTAAGGCGGATTTTTAGTTAAGGCCTTTAAGCTAAACTTTATTAGCAGTACGCGGTAGAAATATCCGCTAAGCTTATTATCTTAAGGAAAGAGTAACTTTATTATAAGCTCGATTTAGAGGGTGTTTAGCAAGCAGGGAGCTAAATAGTTTTAAGGTTAGCTCGTCCTTACCTTTTTTATTTAAAGGATAATTAATCTATCCGGGTAATAAAATTTAGTTTACTTATTTATATAGAATTTATCGTTTTATAGTTTATTATTTATTAGTATTTTAAAAGCGGATTGCCTTTTAAAAGGTCGTGGTTTTAGCTTAGCTAAGCGGGACTTATTTTATATCCTATCTAGCTTTATAGGCTATCGCGGTATAATACCTTAAAAAAAGGTAAAGGAGATTATTAAACCGGTATGCTTAATAAGCCGCGGCCTTTTCCGCTTTTACGGCCTACTTATCTTAAAGTTTTATTATAAGCGTATTAAGGAAAAGGTGCTTATTATTAAAGTTAGACTTAAAGGCTAATAAGAGCTTCTTATTAAAGAAAATATCGTTTAGTATCTAACTTCCTATAAGATAAGTACTTAATCGTATAATATAGTCGCTTTTAGCTTAGCGGATATTAAAGGGATTTCCGTTTAAATAGGTAGGAATTGTTACTATTTACTATGCTTTATAGTATAAGGATAGGGGGATAAGGCGCGGATTAATTACCGCTAGTTAAGGCTAGTACTATAAACTAATTACCGCTAGTTAAAGCCGGTATTATAAACTAATTACCGCTAGTTAAGCTAGTATAATAAACTAATTACTATATATAAATATATATAAGGGTTTAAAAATAGTAAAAAGCTTATTTATTCTTAAAGGCATAGCTAGCTACTTTATACTTAGTTTTTTAAGCTAATTTTAAGGATCTTTAACTATACTATTTATAGCATATAAATAAACTATAGATATCCTTATAAAATCGCCGGATAAACTAAGTATAAGCCTAGTTAAAAATACTATAGACTATAGTTAAGGAAATCCCTTAAATATCCTTAAATATCCCTTAAAAATCGCGGTAAGGTTTATCCTATATCTTTTAAAGTGCTTTTATAATTAAAAATAAGTTAAACTATAATTAAGATATCCCGCAAAAATCCTTAGAAATCCCTTAAAGATACTAGCAAAATCCGCTTAATAGTTTTTATAGTATTTTTTATAGTTAAAGACGTTATAAACTATAGTTAAGTAGGCTCTTAACCCTTTATAGTATTATCTCGGAGACTTTAGCGGGGTCCGACTAGTAATATTCGTTATATCTCCTTAGGCGAGCCTTCGTAGTACGTGCTCCGGGCGTTCTTATCGCGGGGTTTTATAGGGCTTCCTTAAGAGTAAAGTAAGGAGTCCGGGCGTGGCCGTTTAGATTCCGTAATAACAACCCCTCCTATTATATTATATTAAGTAAGCCTTTATAATACGTGCTTTAAGCGTTCTTATCGCGGGGTTTTATAAGGCTCCTTAAGAGTAAAGTAAGGAGTTTAAGCATAGTTGTTTAAATTTTATAATAGTTTCTTACTTTTACGTATTTTTTATACTTAGTTAGCTTATACTATTAATACTATGTTTAAAATTATCCCCTTTTTAAAATAAACGTAATTAGCTATTTAGTTTAAAGTATATTAAATATACTACTTTTTAAGGATTAAAAAATATTAAGTTATAATTATATTCTAAATTAGTACTATTATATAAGTATATATATATATAATATCGTAATATATATACTTTATAGTTATTTATAAATAAGAATAGTATTAAATATATTAAGTTATATAAAAAGTTATAATAATATTAATTGCTTAAAAGTTATTATAAGCATTTTACTTATATATTAATAATAACACGTTATTCTTTAAGTATATATAAAGTATAGCTAATCGGTCTTTACCTTTTTATAAGTTAGACCTATTTATTTTATGCGAATAAGTGCTTTTAAGATCCTTAAGTATATTAAACTTAAAGCTAAGGAAGAACTTCCTTATTTTTATTAATCTTTCTATTAATCTTCCTATTTCCTACTAAAGGTTATAAGAATTCTTATAAATAAACGTTTAGCTTTTAGTAAACTACTATAAATAAGTAGTTTAGCTAATAAAGCGCGGCCTTAGCTTTTTATTATAAGCATAATATTTAAGGCTTAAAGTCGGACCTTATTACTATATCTTTAATAGTAAAGTACTCCTTATTAAGTGCTTATATCGCTATATTTTAGTAGATTTTAAACTATTTTTATAAAGCGGAGATTTATTAGCTTAGTTTAATACTAAGCTTATTAAGCTCTTTTTTATTATAGTTTTAAAAGGTTTTTAAAATACATTTTCACTATACTTCGTTAAAGAAGAAAGGGCAATTAAATAACTAATTTATATATAAAAGCATCGCTTTTATAAATGTTTTAGTAAAAAAAGTTAATAAAATAGTCTACTCCTTAAAACATATTACCCTTATTATTTTCTTAAACTTCGTTAAAATACTTTTAGTAGTCTTAATATATTTAATCTCTTTATATCCTTAGCTTATAGTTAAGGTTTTTCTTAAAGCTTAATAAGCGCGTTTTCCTTTTTTAATACTAAAAAAATATTAAGGAATTATTCGTTTAATATTACTACTATTTTTATTAAAGGGCTTAAAGCTATACTTAGTTTTAATATCTACGCGCTAAGTATAAATAGGTTTAGCTTATTAAAGGTCTCGCTTACTATATTTTTATCGCTTATTATTAAGGTCTTAGTCTTAATACTCTTGCTAAGCGCTTAACCTTTTATTTTATATACGTTTTAAAATCCAGTACGCCGCGGGGCCTTAAGCGTAAAAGGCTCGTTTTTATTAATTAAAAGTTCCGAAAATACCTTAATTAGCATAGTTATAGTAAATAAGGCTAAATAGTAATACTAAACTAAGAAACTACTAAGTATCTTTTAAGACGGATTTGTAGTTAAGGCCTATAGACTAAACTCTATTAGTAATATATAGTAAAAATATCCGCTAAGCTTATTATTTAATAAAAGAAGTAGCTTTATTATAAGCTTAATTTAAAAGGTATTTAGCGGGTAAGAAGCTAGAAGGTTTTAAAGTCGGCTTATCTTTACTTTTTCTATTTTAAAGATAATTAATTTATTTAAGTAGTTTTAAATTTAGTTTACTTAATTATATAAGTTTTATCGTTTTATAATCTATCTTTTATTAGTATTTTAAAAGCGGATTGCTTTTTAAAAGGCGGTAATCTTAGTTTAGCTAAGTAAGACTTATTTTATATCTTATTTAGCTTTATAAGCTATTATTATATAATACTTTAAAAAGAGTAAAGGAGATTATTAAACTAGTTAGCTTAGTAAGCCGCGGCCTTTTCTGCTTTTATAGCCTACTTATCTTAAAGCTTTATTATAAGCGCGTTAAAGAAAAAGTGCTTATTATTAAAGTTAGACTTAAAGGTTAATAAGAGCTTCTTATTAAAGAAAATATCGTTTAATATCTCACTTCTTATAAGATAAGTACTTAATCGTATAATATAGTCGCTTTTAGCTTAGCGGATATTTTAAGGATTTCCGTTTAAATAAGTAAGATTTATTACTATTTACTATACCTTATAGTATAAAAATAAGGGGATAAAGCATAAACTAATTACCGCTAATTATAACTAATACTATAAACTAATTACCGCTTATTAAAGCTAGTACTATAAACTTATTATTATTAATTAAGCCGGTATAATAAACTAATTACTATATATAAACGTATATAAGGGTTTAAAAATAGTAAAAAGCTTATTTTTTCTTTAAGGTATAGCTAGCTATTTTTATATTTAGTTCTTAAAACTAGTTTTAGGGATCTTTAATTATACTATCTTACTATTTATTATTAGTATATAAATAAACTATAAATATCCTTATAAAATTCCTTAATAAACTAAGTATAATCCCGGTTAAAAATAATATAAACTATAATTAAGGAAATCCCTTACCTATCTTTAAATATCCCTTAAAAATTATAGTAAAGTCTATCTTATATCTTTTAAGGTGCTTTTATAATTAAAAACGGGCTTAACTATAGTTAAGATATCCTATAGAAATCCTTAAATATCCTTTAAAGATACTAATAAAATCCGCTTAATAGTTTTTATAGTATCTTTTATAATTAAAAACGTTATAAACTAGAATTAAATAGGCTTTTAAGCTTTTATAGTTATATCTTAAAAACCTTAGCGGGGTCCGACCGGCATTATTTATTATATCTTTTTAAGCAAGCCTTTATAATATATACTTTAAGCGTTCTTATTATAAGGTTCCGTAAAGCTCCTTAAAAGTAAAGTAAGGAGTTTAAGCATAGCTATTTAAATTCTATAATACTAAGTATCCGTATTAAGAGACGCTATATATTTAATATATATAAAGTAAGGGGGGCGCCGTATAGTAAGGCTACGTATCGCGCTTTACTTATTAAGCGATAATAGTAAGCGCGAAGACTAACTTAAGGGAGGCAGTATATAGTCGCTAGGCGTGCTAAGGGGCGTAGTATAAAAAGACGCTTATAAGCTAGCGGGAGATAAAGTGCAGGGGATTTTAGTAAATATATTAAGGCGCGGCGTAGCGGAACTATTATAAAAAGGGGCGCGCGTATAAGAAGTTTAATAATTAAAGAAAAAGAAAAGAGAAAAAGAAAAGAGGGAGAGAGGAAGGGTATTTATACTTAAGGACTGCGGGCGGCGGGAAGGTAGGATATACTTTAAGTAACGATAATAGCAGTAAGCGGAGGGGGCACGTTATACCCTCTTAGCGCTATTTAAGATAACGTAAAAGCGTAGTTAGGCGAGCGTATTATTAATGTGTCCGATATTATAGCGTAATATTATTTAAGGAGATATGTTAATATATAATTATAAGCACGATAAGGATAACTATACTGATTAATATAAAGCGCGGAGCGGCGGGTAAGGCGGCAACGTTATGTACCTTAGTATATAATAGCTTAAAAGGGGGATAGTATTACGGGCTATACTATAAAAAAAGCTATAGTTATATTATAGCGAATAACTTAAGGTCGGGCTAATATATAGCTAAAGTTATATAGGATTATACTTAAACTTAATTTAACCTTAACGTAAACTTAACTTAAGTATAGACTACTTAAGCGACTTTAAAAAATTATAAAGCTATATAGCTTAAATAGAGATTTCCCCCTTCCCTTCTTAGCTTTAAATAAATAAATATTTAGCTTCGTACTATTAAACTAAGTATATATAGGCCCTAAATACTCAGCCTTAATATCGCTAAGCTATTATAGTTTTACTTATATTAGCTATAAAAGAAAGAAGTCTAGTTTTTTATATTATTATTATAAACTAAGAATTAGCTTTATAAAACGTCTTTATAAGCTTAAAAGACTTTAAGAATACTGCTTAGCTTATTTACTAATAGTATATTAATAAGAACGTTTTAGCTTATTATAAAGCTTACTTACTTAAGACTAAGAAGAATGCTTTAAAGTAAATTAAGCGGGCTTTAAGCTTTATATTGTTTTTAAATACTAAGTATAGCTTAGTAGCTTAGATATAGCTTTAATTATTGTCTTAAGGTATATAAAACATAAAGTTCCTTACTAACAGCTATATATTATACGCTATAAACATAGCTTAACTTATAAAAGAAGAAGATTATTACTAACTTTATTAATTAGTATTACTACTTTTATTATATAAATACTTTGTTTGTAAAAAGGCTATATTTCTTAATAAAGCGGTTTTTTTATTTCTTAATAAAAGATCTTTAAAGCGTTTTTAAAAGATTCTTTCTCTTTTAAGTATATAAAGCCTTTATAATTAAGGCTACTTATTACTATAATATATATAAAATTGTATCTTTTACTTTTAAGGACCCTTATATATTAATATAGAAGAAAATTTCCTCTTAAGCCCTTAAGCTTATAGCTTAATAATACTATATATTTCGAACAAACCGAAGTATAAAGAAGCTTTTATAGCTATTAAGCTATTACCTTTATGCTTATTACTAGTATAAGCTTACTATATTATTATCTTATCTTTAAACGGCTTAATAAAAAGGTATTGCTTTAGCTAAATAACTTTTACTCTTTTAAGTATATATAGCGATTAAAAGATACTATAAGCTTTAAAGGCCTTAACAAGCCGCTTAGTATACGTGGCAAAGACAAGCTTAAGAACGCTTTTAACTTTAAGAAAACATATAGTATAAAGTAAGACTAAGTAGTAAATAAAATTATAAAAAGAATTAAATATACTAAGGCTATTAAGCTACCGCCGCTAATAATAACTTTAACGGCTCTTAATACTAAGAGTTTATTAGTAATAATAATAAATTATAAGCTGTAATACTTTTAATAATATAGTAATATATATAAGGTAGGTATATATATACTAATTAAGGAGCAAAATAGGCGTAGGAGAAAGCAGGTAAGTAGCTATAACTAAGGAGATTATAAGAGTGTAGAAAGTATATAAAATAGTAAAGAAATAAATAAGATATATATATATATTATTAATATTTTAAGTAAAAAGGGCACTAAGGCCTCTTATTATAAATAATTTCTAAGCGATAAGTAACCTTAATAACCGGGGAAATAGCCCCTTATTTAGTATAACTTCGTATAATAAGCCTCCGGCTAAATTTAGGCTTATATTATCTTAGTAAGCTCGGGGATTAAATTTACAATAAATATTAAGTAGCGCGGCGACTTTACGTAAATCTTAAAAATCCTTAAGATCCCGCTTATAGTCTTTATATATATAAAGCGGATTTAATATATACTTTAGCGGATTTACATTTTATATTATTAATTCTATACTAAGCTTATAAGCTATAAGAAAGTATATTTTCCTTTTTATAGCCTCCTTTAAAAGGTACTTATAATATAAAAGTACGCTTTAGTTATACTATTTAAAGTAAAGTAAAAGAACTTTAAAATAAGAAAAAAAGTTTCTAACTTAAAACCCCTATTTCCTTATAAGGAAAAACTTAAAGCTTTAATATTTTTTAAAAGAATAAAACTTAAATATAAGTAAAACCTCTTATTTTTTTATTTTCTAAGGAAAACCTTTATATAAGTAAGAATTCTTTAAGTTATATAAATAAAAGCTAGTTTTTTTTAATTATAGACGTAATGTCTTTATTTATAGAGGTATTATTTATAGCTATATTGTTTATAGAGGTATTGTTTATAGTTTTATTATTTATAAAGCTTTTTATATTATATATTTTATTATTAATTAAAAAGCGAGTCTTTATAACTAAAAGAAAAAAATAGAAGCTATTAATAATAAAGCCTTATATTAGTATATTTGCCTCTTTATTTAAAAGGGTTATATTATCTTTCTTAGTTAAAGTTAAAGTATTATTAAGAGATAATTAGCTTATTATATTTATACTTATAAAAGATTTAAAAAGGCAATTTCTTAGTATATAGTATATATTCCTATTAAGAAATTTAAAATATCAATTTTCTACGCTTTTAACTATAATAAAAAACGCTTTTATTAAGGTAACGGTTGTATACATATCTTTTTAAAAAGAAAGAATGAATTTATTTTATACTATATGCTTAAAAGCCACTATATAAAATATAAAGTTATATATATTTCTTTTTTTTAATATTTCTAATAACCTTAAAAATAACCTTAAACATTAAGAAAAAAAGGCTTAAAAGGTCTTAAAGTTTTTCTTATATTAGCTTTTCTTTTCTCTTTTAACAACGTATATAAAAGTCGTATATATAAAAGGGGTATTAAGAGTATAGGGGGTATAAAAGGTTTAAAAGGTATAAAGGGTATAAATAGTATTAAAGGTATTAAAGGTATAAAGGGTATAAGGAGTATAAAAAATATAAAGGTTATAAAGGGTATAAAAGGTATAAAAGGTATAAAAGGTATAAAGGGTATATTAAGTATAAAGGGTATTTAAGGTATAAAGAGTATAAAGAGTATAAAGAATATAAAGGTTAAAGAAAGGGTTCTTTACTTAAGCTAAGAAATCGGAAATATAAAGTATTACTTTAAAGAGAGAAGACTTTTTAAAGGAGGAAGCTCGTTTATACTTTCGGCTTTTAACTACTAATTTTATAGTAACTAAAACTCTTTCTTAAGAAGAGTCTCGAAAGAAACGTATAAGCGTAAAACGCTTATTATTCCTATTTTTATTATCTTAAGTAGGTTTAGTTAAAAAGGGCCTTAAAAAAGAAGCTTTAGGTTTAAAACCTATAACTTTCACTTTGTCTTTATTTTTTTAAGCTAAAAGCAGTTTTTTATAGCATAGCCCTTATTCTTATAATTCTTATAAAAGGCGGCCTTTTTACTATATAAAGGAATAGCTAATTAAAAGAGGAATCTTTTAAAGCTTTAATCCTTAAAAACTTATCTATTAAAAAGGAAATAAGTAGTTTTAAAGTATAAGCTTAAGCGTTATCTTAAAGAGCTTAAAAATATTAGTTATAAAGCTAAGATAAGAGCGATTAAAGCATTTTAAAATTAAAGTAATAATTACTTCCTTAAGGATTATTTTCTTACGTATTTAGTTTATTAAAAGGTTCTTTTATCTTATTAAGATATATATTAATTGAAATATAAGTTTTAAAGGTAGTATTAAATTATTCTTTTAAAAGAAGAAAATATAAAGTAAAATTTACTAACTTATAAAAGGTTTTAAAGCTTTTAAACTTAATATTTAGTTATATAGTGTTTAATATAAGAGAAAGAGCTATACTTAACTATAAAACGTATTAAGATAAGGATTTCCCCGGATTTAGTATAAGAATCTTAAGAAATAGCTTTAGTAGGTTTTTCCTAGATAGAAATATATTTTATTTAAAGGGACTAAAAAGAATAATTTAAAGAACCTTTAAGCTTACTAAATTAATAGTCTTTCTTAGTAGCTATATTAATTATTAATGTTTTCGAGGGGAATTTTTATATAAAGGTTAAAAGGAAAAGGAAGTAAGAAGGGCAAAAGGTCTTAAGGATAAAGCTATTAGTTAAAAGATAAAATAATAAGTTCTGAAAAGATATATAAAAAATCGTGTTAAAAAGGCGATCTTTCTTACGTAGAAGGGGGATTTTAAAAGGTTTGTTTATTAGTTATTTAAATTTTAATAGCCGATAAAAAATCAAGGAGTATAAAGAAAAAGAGAAAGAAAAGGCTAAAGACTTTATATAAAGTAGGTAGAAAAATATAACGAAAGTGCTTTAAGAAAGCGTATGCTTTATTACGTTAAGACAGAACTTTAAACGATTTTTATTGCTTAATATAGTCTTAAAAAATGCGGTTATAAAATAAAAGATATTAAATATAAAAAAGACGGGAATTTAATAACTAATTTTAATAAGATATTAGGAAAACTCCGGAGGAAAGACGCTTAGTAAGCGTAATAACGTTAAGAGTAGGCAAAACCTTTATATTTATTGTTTAATTACGTAATAGCTAAAAAAACGTTAGCGGGAGTTAAGGGTAAGTTTAGCTTAAAAAAAGCCGGGCTTATAACTAATTAAAAAGTAAAATAAGCGTAAGAAAAAGGAAGTAGGTTGCTAAAAGGAAAGGGCTTATAGGAGTGTAATAAGTATATAAAAATGTAAAGAAATAGATAAGATTTATTAATATATATTATTAATAATTTAAATAAAGTAAAGACAGTACTAAGGCTTATTATTATTATTAATTTTAAAGCTATTAGTAACCTTAATAACCGGGGGAAGGGCTTCCTATTTAGCGTAACCTCGTATAATAAACCTATAGCTTAATATAGGCTTATATTATCTTAGTTAGCTTAAGGATTAATTCCGTAAGAAATATTAAGTAGCGGGGCAACTTAGTATAAACTATAAAGATCTTAAAGATCCTACTTATAGCCTCTATATATACCTTTTCCTTTACTACTTATATCTTACTTATATATACGTTATATTTAGTAAATATATATATATAATATACAAAGTTATATAACAGATTTAATATATATTCCTACGTATTTATATTATGCACTACCTATACTATACTAAGCTTATGCTACGCCTTACGGCGTGAGGATAGGGGGACAGGGCGCGGACTAATTACCGCCGGTCGGGGCCGGTACTGCGGACTAATTACCGCCGGTTAAGGCTAGTACTACGGACTAATTACCGCTAATCGGGCCGGTATAACGGACTAATTACCGCACGTAATCGTATATAAGGGTTTAGAAATAGTAAAAAGCTTATTTATTCTTAAAAGCATAGCTAGCTACTTTATACTTAGTCCTTTAAGCTACTTTTAAGGATCTTTAACTATACTATTTATAGTATATAAAGTAAACCGTAGATATCCTTATAAAATCGCTTAATAAACTAAGTATAAGCTTAGTTAGAAATACTATAAACTATAATTAAGGAAATCCCTTAAATATCCTTAAATATCCTTTAATAATCGCGGTAAGGTTTATCCTATATCTTTTAAGGTGCTTTTATAGTTAAAAATAGGTTAAACTATAGTTAGGATATCCCGCGGAAATCCTTAGAAATCCCTTAAAGATATTAGCGGAATCCGCTTAATAGTTTTTATAGTATCTGCCTTAGTTAAAGACGTTATAAACTATAGTTAAGTAAGCTCTTAACCCTTTATAGTTATATCCCGGAAACCTTAACGGGGTCCGACCGGTAATATTTATCGTATCTCCTTAGGCGAGCTTTTATAGTACGTGCTTTAAGCGTTCCCGTTACGGGGTTTTATAGGGCTTCTTTAAGAGTAAAGTAAGGAGTTTAAGCGTAGCCGTTTAGATTTTATAATAACTCCCTTAAGTAAGAAAGAAAAGCCGATATCCTTATTAGTTTAAAGTAAGGATAAAGTAAAGGGGGTGTTAGGTAATAGCTTTATAGTAGCGTCCTTACGCTATATTAGTAGTATACCGTCTTTATCCTTCCGATAGTTTTTTCGGCCTATCTAGCCGATAATAACTAAGTAGCTTAAGATAGCTAGTAAGCGGCTTTATTATAGATCCTTACTTTATATTTAGTTATATAGCTTCGTCCTTATTAAAGCGATTAGTGCGTTTAGCTAAAACTTATAGTAAAGTTTTTCTAACTCTCCTTTAAGGCGTATATTTAAGCCCTTACTAAGTAGTAAGGAGTCTCCGCGCTAAGGAATGCTTAAGTTCCTTAGCGGGATATATTATAAAAGACTAGCTTTATTTAGGCCTTATCTTATATTATTATCTTACCTATCTTTCTTACGCCGTTTTTTAATCCTCTGCTAAGTCTCCCGTTTTACTTACTAGCCTTATAAGCCGCTTATAGGCAAGATATTATATCCTACCTACTACCGCTATTATAGTTATCCCCCGCTTTTTATTACCGGGCTTTCCGACTTATTATCCTTTTTACGCGGCGCTATTACTTATGCCTTTCCGCTAACTAACGCGCGTTTAGCTACTAAGAAGGTATTAAGGTAAGGGTAGGCCGTCCCGCTAATATTAATAGGTATAGTAAGCACCGGGGTATTAAATATTTATATTCTTACTTAAAAGCGGGTAATAAAGTCCTTAATAGCCTTAATACCTAACTCCTTACTCTTAAGGTTTTAAATGTGCTTAATAGTCTTAAAGAACCTTTATATAAAGGGGGCCTTAAGGGTAAGAATATAAAGCGCGTAGTTAGTACGGCCGATAAGGCGGATATCGAAGCTTAAAAACTTTATTGCTTAAGTTAAAGTTAAGTTATATTTAGACTCTTCGCGGGCTTATAAGTAGAACTTAGCGTAGTTTATAGCTAAGCGGAAACTCTTAATTATTATAATCTTATCGCCGGAGTATAAGCCTACGAAGCTAAGTCCGTTAAGGATCGTGTTAGTTACTACTAGCGGCTCTTATAAGATCGGGCGGCGGAATATATCGCGAGGCTAGTTATTACTATCTTATCTAGTTAAAGAGGGATGGTAGATAAACTATAGTAAGGCGCTTATACGCCTCTATATAGCCGGGCTAAGCATAGCGGCGGGCGGGAAGAGCGTTCGCTAAGCGGGACTAAATAGGTCCTTAAGGCCTATTATAGCTATAAGCTAAGAAGGGGATTTCATAGCATAGGCTAGACCGCGTGTAAAGCGAGACGGGGTTTTGGCCGTAGTCGCTTAAGACGCCGCTATAAACCTAGCTATAAACTAATTAAGCTAGGCCTTAAATATATAGTTAAGGACGGCGTAGATATCGTTTTAGTCGTTTAGCTAAAGCGGGTTTCCGCTAGCTACGGCGGCTACTATAAATCTTAAGACTATAATAAGGTTAGCTAACCTTAAGGCGTTAAGTATTACCTAGTTATTCCGCTAATAAAGATTTCTAGCTACGCCTTAAAAAATATATAGGCGGCGGGGGCTTTTAAACGGTAGGAGCTAAGCGGGAGGTATAGCTAAGTTGCCGCGAAACCGGCTATCTAGACCTCGCTATAGTATAAAGCTAAAAAGCGAGTCGTTTAAGTTAAGTATTTAAAGAGGGTAATATAGGCCGTCCTTTATAGTGCTATAGTTTAAGTTAAATCCGTTAGCTTAAGCGCGGCTACGGAAGGCGGCGTAGGTTTATATAGAAGCTTAATCTTAAAGGTTTTAACTTTCGCCGAAGGACTTAAGGCTATAAAGGATAGCCGCCTTATTTCTATAAAGCTTAAGGGCTTACTTATATCCTTTATATTAAAGGTATAGGGGCTTATAGGAGAGCGGGCTAAAGAAGTAATTATAAAATAGCTAGTCTTAGCTACGGGAGACGTTAAACGATAAAGGGACTTAAAATAAGAGTATAAGGATTATAAGCTTAAGGTAAAGAAAGTTATACGTATAGGAGTAAGTAAGGTGCGGTAAGCTATAGCTAGCGGTAAAGGGAAATTTAGTTATAAAAGGAAAAAAGGAAGGGAGAGAGGGCAAGCGGTAAAGAGAATTTAAATAAGTATACTATAAAGCTAAAAAGGCCTTATTGCTTAAGGTAAACGGCGGTATATTATTATTAAAATAACTAATTACCTTAAGCGTAGTAAGTTATAGTTTCTTATAACTTATAGTAGCTTTTAAGTCTTATACTTAGGCCTAACCGCTTAATTCTCTTAGTTAAAGAGTTTTATATTAAGTTATAAGGGCCGCGCGTTATACTCTCGTCCGAACTACTTAGGTAGCTAACTTCTCTTATGCCTTTTCGAAGGCTTTTACGATTTTCGGCGAGAAAACCGCTTTTTCGTTTACCTACGAGTTATAGCTACTTAGCTAGCCTTTTTAGGCTATAAGGAACTCTTTTTTTAGCTTTCCGCCGCCTTTTTTTATTATATAGCTTTATAGGATTTATTTTACTTTTTACTTATTTAAGTAAGGTATCCCTTTATCTTAGACCGGTCTTAAGCATATAGCTAGCTTGTCCGCTAGTCGTAGTTATACTACCGAAATAACCGGATAAATATTTAAGGACCCTTTTATATCTAGCTAGTATATAAGCTATTTTACTTTAGCGGTAACCTTAAACGGCTTAGTGCGTCTTTTTTAAAGCTTCGCTAGTTTGCCGTCCGCGATATAATAGCCTTTACTAAGCTATAGCTAGACTTAATTACCGGGCTTAAATTCTAGTAGGCGGTGTTTCTTATTATATCTATCCTTTATAGCGGCTTAAGTATAAGCGATAGCTAACTTAGCTTTTTCTTATAAGACCTCTCGGTTTTATAAGTATAAGTAGTTACTTAAAAACCGGAGGCCGTTATCTATTTTTATCCTTATAATAAGCTTATTAAGGGCCGCGTAAATTACTAAGGAGAAGGAATTATTAAGGCTAAACTAAAAAGCGATTAACGTATTAGTTTAGCGTAGGTCTAGGAAATCGGCGGTAAAGAATCGTAGCGCGATTTTTATAGTTTAGTTTCGCCTTTCCGATAAGCTATCGGTTTAAGGGTACTAAGCGGTAGATATAAAAAGCTTTAATCCGAAGGCTTACTATAAGGTCCGCTAAAATACTAAGGTAAACTTTATATCCCGGTTAAAGATTATCCCCTTCGGAATCCCTTAGTTAGCGCGGAGTAGTTCGGTATATAACGCTTATACTTAGTTTTCCGCTATAAACTAGTCGTTGCTTAAGATAAGGAGATATATTTTTAAGAATTTATTAGTTACGGTTAGTAGGGTATTAAAGAAGTTCTTTATAGGATCTTTTTACGGGGATTATTCGGCTTAAACTATTAAGAGCCTAGTAATAAAATCTATTGCTATTATATAGTATAAAACCGGCGGGCTTTAGATCGGGATAAGCTACCTTAACGTCTTACCTCGGTCGGTTTAGTTATAGTAGTAAGCATCGTAGCTATCTATAACCTTATCTATATATTTACTAAGCTATAGGATTAAGAAGCTTTCGGATAGGTCTTACTATATATAGGTGCGGCCGGCATAAAAGTATTTAGCGTAAGCGTCTTTAACGATCTCCTTAGCGTAGGTCTTAAGGATATATAGTCTCCTATATTTATCGTTCTCTATAAGGTATAGCAACCCTTACGACCGAAGGAATAAGAGTCCGGGGACCTTATCCTTATCGCTAAGCTACGCTATGATTTTTACTTACTATATATCTTCTATATATCCGTCGATTATTTTCTAGCGAAGCGGTAATTCGATTAATACTTCCGCGTAGAGAAATATATAGTCCGTTATCTCGTCTTCTTAAATACGTTTTAATTCCTCTTTTTAGTTTAAGGATACCGGCTTATCGTCTTAGTGCGGTAAACGTAAGAGCGCGTCCGGCACGACGTTTTTAACGCTTAAGATATAGCATACCTTAAGCGGGAATTAGCTTAAGTATTAAAACGCGAAGACTAGCTTATTATTAGATTTTATACTAATAAAGAATAAGGATTTTTAGTATACGATTTTATAGGTGCTTGCGTAGTTAGTAAAGATAAGTACTTATAGTGTTCTTACGGACAATACTATAGTATATAGCTTACGTATTGCCTATATTAAACCGGCTACTTTAAGTTTTATAAGCTAGTATTAAAGTTCTCCGCCTTAAAGGGCGCGGCTTAAGTAAACAATAAGCTAGACCTTAGTCTAGGCTAGTAGCGTCTTTCTATCCTATTCCGTGCCTTTTTTTAAGTAAAAAGCTATAGCCGCTACTTTATATTCTTAGGATATATCGATCTAAATAAATAGTTATTAAGCGGGGTTAAAGTAGTAAATTGTTTAGGGCTCGGTAAGTTTTTTAGTTAGAATCGCGAAGGCCTCTTCCTCTTTCGGAGTAGGCTAAAAAGCGGCTTTCGCGGCGTATTAAGCCCGTCCTTAGCCCCTTAAGGGGACTCCGTCTTCTTATCTTACTTAAAGCAGCTCTATCTTTCGTTTTTATAAGACGTCGACTTCCTTAGCGAAATGCGGGACTATATAGCGTAGCTACTTAGTAAGGCCGATCTATTTCTTAAGCTATTAAAGGTTTTTTAAGAACGCGATATCCCTTAAGGCTCGCACGCGTTCGTTTATATTTATTAAGCCGATAGCGTCTACCTTAAATCTAAGGAGCTATATAGATAGGTACGCTAAGAAGGACTTTAATCCGGATAAGGTAATATTATAGTTATAAAAGGCGCGGAATACGGCTTTTAGATATTAAAGGTATTCTTTAGCTATATCGGAGTAGATAATAATATCGTCGATATAGGCCGCTGCGTATTTTTAGTATCTACGGAGGACGTTATCGATAAACCTTTAAACGTATACCGGGGAGTTCTTAAAGCCTATAAGTATTATTAGTGATCTTTTTAGCCCGCGATAGCTTATAACTATAAACCTTTCTCGGTAGTCTTAGTAAACTAAGAACTAGTAAAAAAACGATTATACGTTTACTATATTAATAAACTTCTTTCCTTAGAGGTATTTAATTATATCGCTTTAAAAGGGCATTAAGTAAGCGTTTAGGGTAGTAATAGCGTTAATCCCCTATAAGTTTACAACTACTTATCCCTTTTCCTTTCCGTTTACCGTTTTCTATACTATA